>VDFB02027939.1:0-19349 GCA_007258455.2 Sequoia sempervirens | reverse complement strand
TTGGAATTAGCTTGACTTTTCTACATTTGGAGGACCTTTTGGAGGGGTTTTGGAAGCTTCCATTTTTTATTTTGTGCTTCATCTGACCAAAACCTTCTAGATGGACATGCATGGGAGTGTTTTTGAAGTTAGTTCTTTCTTTCCAACAGAGTGATAGCTTGGTTTTGGAGTTATCTTTTTCAGCAGGAGCAATATTATAATTCAGATGGACTTGTGATACAGTTGAGTACTTTGAATCAATAAAATATAGCATTTACTTTCTCATTTCATGTTTTATAGTGTGCTATTAGTGATTGATCATATTGTTTGTGAAATTTACCTTTCCTTGTAATCTTGTCTCATGTTTAAGCACCTATGTAGCAAAAAATGCATTGTTATAGGTTATAAGCTGTGTTAGTTAATCCAAGTGCTGTTAGTTGTGAATTTCTTGTTTTCCTTCTAAGAGTCTTGCTTTAAAACCTCCTTATAAATTACTTATGTGAAATGCATGTGAAAATGAGTTGTGTGAACAAGGTTTTATAACATTGTTTTGAATGTGATAGGTTGTTTACAGGTCTTAGTCAGTTTTGGTGTATCACCCTTAGCAATTCAAGTTAATGTTCATTTCTTTCATGCATATTTTACCCTTTTCCTTAGAAATCATTAGTTAGGTGGCATCAAAAGGGGAGCCAACCCATAATCTGGAGGCTTTCTTTCAAAATAGGACAGCCACAACCTGAAAGCAGTCCCATGTTACATCCAAACCTGTTGAGTTCTTTCACAACTTGGCATAAGGGGTGCAGATTTGGATCACTAACAAGGGAAAGCAATTTTTGGGAACGATGGACTTTTAATGTCCCCTTTTCAATTAATTTGTGTTTGTGGACCAAACATTTATTTCCCATTTCCCATGTCTCACTTTGGTAAATTATACATATGTTCTCTCCCTCTTATTTCCCTATAAGCCCTTAGAGTTTGAAGGTTTTTAATAGGTGTGCTTTGTCATATTTTTAGCCTTGTCCTTCCCAAAGTTCCTTTCCCTTTGAAAACCTAACCATTTTCCTTAAGTTTCCTTTCAAGGCCAAAGTTTCAACCTTCCCCTTACTTGGCTACCTTGTAAGGATCATCCTTGAATCCCAACTCTCAACTCAATATTATCAAATTATAAGAGTCAAAGTTGTAACCTTACCACCTAGGTAACTATATCTTTTCATTACCAAATCAAAACTCCATTGTTTCCTTTGTACATATTTTTGGAGTTACAATTTTTCTCATCCCCTCACCCAAATAATTCTTCTTGAGCATCCCCAAACCTCAAAACTTGATAAAAACCCTTCATACATCCCATCAAATTTAGAGGTGTGTGCATAAAATACATCTAGTACAAGATATGGATCATCCCCAAACCCTGATTCTAGATTCCTTTCACTATATTATCTCATTGGAATTATAATTTTAGACTTCTATCTATTTACATACATTAAGTGATGATTTTATAGGTGCTCAACCTCATTGTTAATAAGGGCGAGGTTTTCATCCCACCTCTAACTTTCTAGGAGGTGAACCCCCCTCATGAACACATGGATGCCAAATCATGGTTGATTTAATATCTTGGAACTATCCAAAATAATATCCACCACCATAGTAGGGAATTTATATCCCACCATACTTTATTGTTTAGGGCTCAACCTCGTGACCTTATCTCTAATACCAAGCAAAGTGACTAGTAAGCTAAAAACACAAACTATTGCTAAATGGTGCCTATTAACGTAAAGAGTGAGGTTTTTGTCTCGCTAGAGTTCTAGGAGGTCAAACATCTCATGGACACATGGTTTCCCAACCATGGGTGGGTCCTAGTCTTAGAGCTATCCAACAATAATTTGTACCACCACAATAAAGACATTACACACATGACATTTTAAATATAACATGAATAATAACTTGAGATGAGAAAAACCAATTAGTTAAGTTCGGACCAAAGTCCATAGAAACATAAATAACATCAATTAAGTAAAATTCAACATAAAATGGTCCCATTATTGAAAAAATCTAAAATATAGTTCAAAATTAATAGAGATTATATTACCTCATTTTGATAATATTTCTTCCTCTCTTATCATAAATAAAAGGGAAAACCAAAAGTATTTGACACAATTAGTGTCTTTACATAAAAAACAACCTATTAAGGAGAATCTTTACAAATTTAGGTATATCTCAACCCACTCCTCCAAAACTTCAACCATATTAGAATTTTAAGTCAAATTTATAACCTAGAATATAGTGAAAAAAATAGATTTGAACTAGCTTAATGAAAATTAAACTAGCTAATTTTCCAAAATGGGATTGCTCACAAAATGCTTGCTTCATTATTTTGATTATATTTAAAATATGGAAGGAGAGTTACACTCTATAGTCTTATAGTTCCAAATCCATTGAGGATAAGGATACGGTAAAATTACAAAAATAGAGGGATTGCTTAGCCAAGTTTCTAAATATGTAAGGATAAGAAAAAAGCAATCCCAAGGATTTGCAAAATTAATCTTCTTATATTTACCAGTTAAATAATAATTACTTGAGTAAAATTAAAACATGTGCAATAGTATAATTAGGATTAAAAAATTTCTTGAAGTATTAATATTACACTAAAGCCTCTCCTTAAGTGTAACTTAAGGAGAAACTAAAGCAAGTAAAAGATGCAAGAACAAGCCCTAACAAGAAAGACTTGTGGGTTCTCATGTAAAATTAAACTCTCATAGATTCAAGGAAAATGAGAAAAATCATAGGAAGAAACTCCCCACTAAAAGAGAGAAAAGATAGAAGGGATAATAATCCCCCCAAAAGAGTGTCCTAAAATCCATATAAGATAAGGTGCATGTGTGCCTCCACAAATAAGAGAGACAAAGGAAATACAAAATGTTGCATGGAAAATTCTATAATAGGTTCCTCTATAATAGATGATACATATTCCTTTTGGAAGAAAGAAACCTTGAGCTATCAAATTCCTAAATTTATACTCAAGTGGAATGTAGAAAGGAATCAATATTTATAGATCTAGAAGTTGTTCATGTGTCTTAATACTGATGCTAAACTATGACTATTCCATACAAGATTCAAGAACAAATACCATTAACTGTGAGACTTACAAAAATGTGAATTAGGATGTGTCAATTGAATATCATGGTGCAACAAAGATAGAAAGATAATCTAGAATGGGAGATGATGCAACTCAATATAAGTTGTCATCAAAGAGGAGTTGCATGTCCTCAATACTATTATCAAAATATGAATGTTTAGTATCCATAAATATATGTGAAATGTTTGGTAAATAAACTTCCCAATGAAGTGTATCTCTAGACACGAAGAACCCTTTTAAAAAAAATCAATGGAAAATTTCAAAGAAGTGACTCTAAACTTTGATGAAGCAACAAGAGAAGAAGGATCTAAAATATCCTCCATTGTAGATGAGGTATGAATATAGGTCAAATAAATAGACTGATCATTCCATGAGGATGTATCCAAATAGTAAAAGGAAACATAATTCTTAGTATCATCCAAAATCACCTAGTAATGTCCAAGGAAACATCACTACCAAATGAAGATCCAAAGCCTCCATAGAACTATTGGATGGTTTCCCAAGTAGTGAAAGGGAACTCAATGTGCTCTATGTGATGTAGAGTATTTTTAGAAGTATTAAGATATATTATTCTATAGACCATGTCATTTTTGTTAAACCATGAATTTTTCTATTCATAGATACTTGGCTCAAGAATGGTGCAAAGGAGATAGGGTAGTAGATCCTACTCAAGGAAGTGACTCTTTATCCCTTGTTTTTAAGAAAAACAATTCTTTAAAGTTATACTTACTATTAGAGTCAAACAATATTTACCTAATTAATTATTTAATTACTTAGGTCCCTTTTCACATTAGCTATTTAAGCTTACTTAAGATCACATGTGTTTTTTTTATATCTCAAGTCATAGGATGAGGACATATGCCATGATCTATTTTTATCCTCACCTAAGGTTTCATCTAGGGTTTCTTTTTAATTTTTTTTTTTCCTTTTATAAGGATTCATCATTGTATAAATCCAATAGAGAATGCACATTCATACCGATTCATGCTTTTTTGGATCAATTGTCTCTTTGGGCTCCAAAGCACTTCCTTTACTTTTTCTTTCCTTTTGTGACATAAATTTGATTATCCTTGGGAGTTGTTGGATTGAGGATTGAAATCCAACATGGTATTAGAGCTTTGTATCCATTCAAAAATATTTATAGCCTTGAGAAATTAGACAATCCATCTTGGAGAAAAACATAACTCATCATTGCATCCATAATGCCTAAAAACAGTAAGATTGATTATCAATTTATATAAAACACAGCTTAAAAAATTTTGAGCCATTTTTTGGTGGGGACTAGATTCAAGGAAGAAATTTAAATCATATGACTATATAGATCCGTATGGACCCATACATGATCCATACTAGGTGTACCCCTCTATCAAGAACCTTTTCCAATCTACATAGAAATCTAGCACTCCCTATATGAAATCCAATATTTCAAAAAATCAAGTCATTTTTTGAATTAACAGTGAGATCTATATTTTCCAACGTCTATGGATTTTATTAACAATTTTTTTGAGAGAACCTTGGTGACTTTTTCTATTGGCAATGAGTTATTCCACCATTGTTGCTAATGACACCCCGACTAATTTCTCCCTTTGCTTCTTGGTGGCAAGTTTTTATCTTCCTAGTGGTGAGGAATGCACTAAAACCCTACCATCCATAAATAACCCATTATTCAACCATTTTATCTCTCCTAAAAACTACTTTCAATTCCTTTATGGTAGTTTGGAACCTGGAAATTATAGTTTTTTTTTTTGGCAATTTCCAATGATTTTAGTGGGTTTTCGACCCTTTTAGATATCTTTTAACATTTTTAATGTTTTTTTGGTAATTTTAGTGGTTTTTTCACTAGCCATTTTAGAGTTTTTTTGGCCATTTCAATGGTTTCATGGTAAATAGAGAATATTTTTCACCATCAAGGTATATTTTGGTCACTAGTTTGTTGATGTCAATATGACGTCAACCTATACAACTGTACCCTTAGCCTGCCCCTAGACCTAATTTACCGTAAAGGAGCTATTTTTTTTCTTTTTAGTATAATTGGGCATACAATGTCAAAATTTGGAAAATGAGATATCCTCAGAAAGATAGTTTTGAGAACTTTCTATTAGTGTAGCTATTTTTCTCATATTTTGTTGCTAGTGTATTTTATTGCTTATTGAAGTTAGATCTACTTTTTTGGCTTCCAACCTCATAAATTTTTACCTTGATCTCTATTTTTTGTGATTCTTGTGTATTTGGAAAGATATTTTAGAGCTCTTCACATCTATCTATGCATTTTTTCTAGAATCTACCTCAAATATATTTTATTTATTTTGTCATTATTTCACATTCTAGCTGATTATTTGGACAATTTGGCACCTACAAAAGTTTTTTTCCATGAGATGACTTCATTTGAATTGATCTATATGTTTTTCTAGAATTTGGTCCTTTATGGGCATTTTAAGCATCTATTAAATGCATTTCTTCATTTGTAAACATATTGAGATAAAGTGCCACCATTGTACATGCATTTTGGGGATCTTGCATATAATGTTATGCCACTTTTTGTACTCAAACTACTTTCTAAAGTGCCATGGGTTTTTTTGAGTGTTCTTTATTATTTACAATCATGACCATATCTACCTTCATGTGTGTGTGCCTTGTTTTGCACACCCTTTTTTATTTCTAGGTATTATCTTGCACATTTTATAATAATGTCTCTTCTCCTACATGCCCTACATTGTGACACATAGTTTTAGTGGACTTTTTGACCCTCTCCCTTGTTAGTGTTATGCATAGTTTCATCCTATTGGTGCTAATGCTTCCTTGGTTTCTATTTGGAGTGAGCTATGTATCTAGTTTTTGTTCGTATGTATTAAGAAGATGCAACAACTAATTACCCATTCATTTTGGTGAGATGGAACATATACCATATAAACACTCTTGCATTCTAGTTTTATGGAGGCAACCTTCCATCATTAGTTGATCAATTTTTCTTTAGACTATTGGCACCTATATTTTTGACTTATAATACATTATACATGGATTGTGTAGTGTCATTGGGGTCACTCGTGTAGATTGATGTTTCATCTATATCTTCGACTATTAGATTGTTGCCTTGGTTTGCCATATTATCATTATTCAAGTAATGTCATTGGGGTCACTCATGCATATTGTTTTATTGGTTATAATGAACCCATCTAGCCTATTAATAAAAAACACTAATTTTTTGTTTTAAAATACATAACTTGCATAGTTACTTTCTTTTTCTTTAACATACAATAAAATAATGATTTCATTCATAACTTAGGAAACATAAGTCCTTAAAAATTATAAATACAAGACTGAAACTCCTTCTGCTTTGTGAATATCATAAGGATTAATAGTACAGTAAAAGTTAAACTTTCAATTATAATTCACGACTTATCTAGACATGTAGAACCATATCTCTAATTCATTACAATATTGTCAATAATAACACATGTCCATATTTCACATATGAATGTGTAATATCAAGTGGAATCTAATCTCTTGTCTCTAATAATGCAAATCTTCAACATTCAACTACAAGAGGGAGAGCATCACCTGCTTGTGATTTTCCTCTGACCACAAACCAATAGTCCTCCACACTCCTTCCTACTAGAAGTGGTCTTACCCTTCATAAGAGTAACTGGTTTAGGGAAAATCCAAGGTCATCAAGCCATCTAAGAACTAGTGTTGTATGCTAATAAAAGTAATCTATCATACAACTCTAGATACCTTCTAGCTATGCATGATATACCTGATTAATTTGTAGCTTTATACATAGTGAACCAACAATGCAAGTAGTGATTGATATTACTTTGGCCAAATATTTTAATATAAATAAAAAACGTAATCTTAGGTGGTCATTTGCTCACACACCTCTTTCTAAAATTGGATATCAACAAGTTATTTCACATTTCAAATTTTAGCCACTTTAAATTTTTTTATCATATCTTATGAATTCTTGATTTTGTATATAGATAATAAAACATAGTTCAATATATTATCACTCATAAATAAACCCTTTTTCCTTGTTAGAAAATGATTTATATTAGTTTAAACATCAAATAATATCAAATCTAATCTCTATTGTCATACTTGACAATCTATATATGCAAATAACACATAATATTCCAACAAAGCCTTGATCATATGAAATAGGATCAACTGACACACTTGTAGTTGCATACTTACACACACGTATATATATGTATATATGTACATACACTCATTAAAATAAATATTTGACTACATAAAAAAGCAACTCAAAAGCATTTTGATCTTATAATATCTTAACAATACAATAAAAAACAACATTGTTACTTTCACTGAAACAAAACTATTGACCATTTATAAGGTCAAGAGTTATTTAATCCCTATTTTAGATTCCTAGCCCCAAAAAGGATTAAAAACATATCTCAACAATCTCATAGATAGGTTGAAAGTTCAAGCAATAATACAACCATTTGCATAGATGTTGGAGGCCAATCAAGTTGATATTGTCATATTTGTTTATGTAGAGATATAAGATTGAGAATTTTAACATTAAAATCTCTATAAATATACTAAGACTAATAAGTTTAACAAATTAACATATCTATTTATACAATTGTATAAGAGTTTATACAATTGTTTATATAAAGATAATAGGTCGAATGTATAAAAAATTATACAATTGTTTATATAGATATAATAGACCAAATGTATAAACATTTATACAATTGTTTATATAGAGATAATAGATTAAATATATAAATATTTATACAACTATTTACGAAGATAATAGGCCAATAGTTTTTCACATTTATTAACTGTTATAGAGGTAAAAAAGCCAAAAATTTACACATTTATGTAACTGTCCACACATAGATAACTATAAGTTTAGTTCACTACTTACATAAAAATATAGGTTGATAGTCTATACACTTATTTAACTTGTTTACACAAGAATATAATAACACAAGGGCTGCAATTTCCATCTTCCATGCATGCAAATATAGTGATTTTAATGTCTATTTCCTTCGTAGAGGAGGCGATAATACAAGTATACAAATAACAGTGACTTCTAGTGTCACATTTCTTTCATAGGGGAGATTATAACACAATGTACCTATCGGTAATGCAAGCATATACAATGACTTAGCATCAATGTGTCCTCACAAAGGTTATAATAAAGCTTATATATGATGACTTGAAAAATTGAAATGATAAAATATAAATTCTCATGAAAAACTTTAGTATATGTTTGAAATTTAAAATAGTATCAGGATACGATTTAGAGAGATTTTTAACAATCTTTCTTTTACGTTTCACAAAAAATTCATGAGGAAAAACTAATGTTATCGATACCATGTAGTAATGTACATACTGATTCATAGATCATATACTTTTTAAGTTAATGTCTTCCTTTAACCCCCTTCAACTCTTTGATCTATCTTCTCTCTTCTTTCTTTCTTTCTTTCTCCTTAATCCTCCTTGTTTCCTAATTTTTCTCCGTCTTTCATTGCATGCCCTAATTTTTCTCCGTCTTTCATTGCATGCCCTAGCACATCTCCCCCTTCTCTCGGGTTTCCACCTCCATGACTTGTTACTTTTACTTCCACTTCATGAGAAGTGAAGGATTTTTCCCGCCTCTTTCCATTTAACATCCATATGCCTCCTTATTAATTTTAAATTATTTGTTCATTAATTACTAATTCCTCAAGCTAGTGTTCAATCAAATCCCTTTTTTTACATTATAGACAAATTTTAATATATTTTCCTATACATATAAATACAGTGTTCAATCAAATCTTTGTTTAGAGTTAACCATTCAATTATGAAACTTGGGAAGCCAAGAGAATGTGGTGTAATACTATGAATACAACTACATATAAAATATTTTTGATGTTTGCAAAGTACAAAAATAAGACTTATAATAGGATATCTAATTCTACAAGAACATTTAGACCTACCCTCTAATCTACAAAATCCACACTCAATGATTAAAAGGGGGATTGATCCACCCTCAGATTAGCCAAGAAGTCTAGCACCTTGTTGCATACACTATAATAATAGATTGATAGGATGTCATAAAAAAACTCACATAACTAAATTTTCTTGCAAAAAGGTTGTTGTTTTCCAATTTAGGTTTGAATTCTTAGAAGCCCACCAATAACCACCATTTAATCTCCATCCATGATAAGAGTTTTGAGTCCAACATCTTTAGTAAGAGTGAAACCTTCCAAATTTGTTTGTCATTTAGCTTCATTATTGGTATTGGCACTCAAAGAGCAAAGCTACCTTTCACAAACCAACCATGGCCATTATAAATGACCACTCTAACACCACCAACTCTAATATTACCTCTAAAATTACAATCAAAGTTCAACTTCAAAAACCTGAAAAAGACACCACCTAACGTTTCTATAAACTTCTCGGTTTATCCATTACCCTTTTGACGAGGAATTTAAAAAAAACATATTATTATAATATAACATTTTAAATTTATCATCTCACATAATAAATAACATTTTAGGAATGTAACCTCCATATAACTAAATGTACAAACATATTGAAACAACATAGCAACATTATATAAGAGAGGAGCTTGTCATATATTCATATAATTTTCAAGTACTATAATTTCTCATTTTCACAACATTACTGAATTTCAATGTTAGAAGATATTTGGTAGAACAGTTTATATATCCTAACTTGAAAATTTATGGATTAGACTATCTGAGTTTTTTTCTTCATCAAATTTTCGGATCACACAGCTTCATGATCCATCATCAAGATGAGATAGCAAAAGAAGAACTCTTCTCTTTTATCTCGTCCTGATGATGGGTCTTGCTATCTTATTCTCATTAAAGATCATGGAATATAATCCAGAACGTTGATGAAAAAAACTCACATAATCTGATCCAAAAATATTCAAACTAACAGTATAAAATTTCAAATTCTATTGCTGGAGTTCAAATCACTTATAAAACTTGAGTCCGGGAATAAAAGCAAGCCTATCAAAAAGGAACATCGTTATAACAGACAAGACAAACAGAAGAAAAACCAGTTGTTTTTCTAACAAGGCTGGCCACCAGAACCTCTCATATGAATGCAAGAGGAAGACTGAAAACCATTTTTAATTTCTTAAGTTTTGCAGTACTGGGCGTGGTTGATTGGTGAAATAAGCGGTGAATGGATTTATATGCAGGTGTACAGAGCAGTGAATGGATTTATATGCCCCATAATACATTATCTCCCCACCCGTACAAATACATTCTGATACCAAATCTATTTGTCATCTGATCCCCATGTCCCATAATAACTATTGTATATAAGGATCTGATTCCCAGACCGTCAAGATAGCCTATTGAATTGGGCCAGCAGTACAATGTGTAAGTCTGCTGACATAGCTTACTACTCCACTCTGATGTGTTCAGAAGATATGCATAACTATGTCACCAGGGAAAAATGATAACGATTATCTTCTCTTGCTTTACTTTTAACATTCGATAAAGATAGCTTCTTCAAGCTTACTGTGAAGCCAGATATGTAATAATTTTGTAAGTCAATATAACTTATTTTTTATATTCAAAAATTATTAAAGACTTTTAATGTTAAATATGCATTTACTATGTTGGATAGATAGTCATTTATCAAGGTTTTTATAAAAAGTCTTCCTTAGCTTATCAGGGTATCCAATGTGAATAAAATGATTTTTTTTTCTTTCAAATTATCTTTTTATTATAAAATATGATAATAAAGAGTAAGTTGTATTGACCTTCTGTATGTAAAGAAATATAATAATAATGTGGAAATTGTCTTTGTATCTATGCAATATAGAAACAAACCTAGGAGCCTATACAATTAGAATTTTAGTGGAACACAAAAGTTTGTGTGGATAAATAAAGTGGAGAATATAAAATCTTTTGTAAAAGAAGGGGTTAATGAAGAAGATATAAACACTAATAGGAGCAAGCGAATGTAAATAGACATTTTATATGACTGTGCGATGGGAGGATGGTTAATGATATTGGATAAGTTTCATATTTTTTCATGTTTAATAGTCTAGATGGGATTAATGGTGATTTTTTTTATGCCTATTTATATCCGCACATATTTAAGAGTGAGGTAGGAGAGATTCATTATTGTATTAGAGAACAATTGGATTTTTGTAATAGTGAATTTTTTTGTTAGGTTTATTACCTAAAAGGACTTTCCTAAGTGAAAATACTATGTATTGTCTATGATTTTCATTATTCAATTTTTTGTTTTTAGATTGTATATGTACTACTATTGTGCAAGTTTATCGAGGTTCTTTTTCCCTGCATGTAGTATCAAAGCTCGGTCTAAGCTTTATTTGAAGGGGTGGGGTTTATTTTTATTGTAGTAAACTTTGTTCCAAGTGGCACTATGTATGTAGGGATGTGAGTGAATCCAAATGATAGGAAGTGCACGGATAGAGATATAAAAATTAATGTAAATAATTTTGAACTATAAATATTGAAGATAGAATATTTTCTTATTGACTTGAAGATCAATGGATTGTTGTATCATCAAAAAGACCATCTACTATAAAGGATGAAAATTGGCAATTTTTTAATAGGAAGATGAGGAGTTCAATAAAATTGTGCTTATCAGATTCAGTTTTGTTGAATGTAACATTGAAACAACAACAAAGGAGCTATGGAATAAATTAGATTCTTTGCATCAAGGAAAGTCTCTAGCAAATAAAATAAAAAAATCTTTAGAAGAATTTGTATTCACTATGAATGAATAATAGTGACTACATGGCTAAAAAATTGAACATCTTCAATATTGTGGTAAGTTAACTATTTTCTATTGATATTAAAATAGAAGGTGAAGAGAAGTGTTTTACTTTACTTTGCTTTTACTTAACTCTTGGGATAATTTAGTAATGGAAATCACTAGTACTTCTACAATGAAGTGTGAGGATATAGTAACATCCTTGTTACAAAAATAGAGCTTTTTTTTAAAGATTACAAATTAAAGGATGTCTTAGTTGTAAGAGGTCAATGTTCCTATGAACGAAATTAAAAAATTCAAGAGATAAGTAGGTAGGGGCCACAGTATTGAAATATAGAGGTAAATCTAATGATTCAAATAAAAGTCAAAGAAAGTGTTGGAAATATGGTGAAATAGGGCATTATAAGAGGGAGTGTAAATCTAAAAAGGTTGAGAAGGGAAAGTCCACTAAAGATGCTTCTTCCACATAATCAAGGACCTCAATGAAGATTCAAGGATTTTATCATTGCAATATTGGATGAGCATCATGATGAATGGCTAATAGACTCAAGTGTCTCTTATTATATTAATCCTCCTAATGAGTGGTTCAATGATATGGATAAATTATTAATCCTAAAGGATTATTCAACATAAAATATAATAGGTTGGGGAAAACTCAATTTTGGATTGAAAGATGATATAATTAAAACCCTTCATAGTATTTTGTACATTCTAGTTTAAAAATAACTCCAATTTTAATAAGGAAAATGAATGAGTGTAGGTGGTACATTTAATAAGGATAGTTGCAAAATGATTTGTGGTGCTATGGTATTGATGAAATGATTCCACTTAGGAACACTGTTTAAACTTGAGGCCAACACTCTAAGTGGTGGATGAAATACATCTCATGTTCCTAAAATAAATAATATTGTAGATTAGGCTCCTACACTTCCTATATAAAATACAATGTTGTTCTATCAAGGACCGAATGGGGCATATTGGAGATAAAGGTCTTCAAGATCTTGAGAACTCAAAACGTGGCTAAAGGAATCTTTTATTGCCAACTAGACTAGATTTTGTGAACACTATGTGTTTGGAAAAAAAAATCATGTAAAGTGTCCTAGTAGTGCTATAAGATTAGAATTAGTTTTATATTTGGTCTATAGTGATATTTTTGGACCAACAAAAATTCTATCATTAGAAAAATCTATGTACTATGTTACTTTTATAAATGACTCATCAAGAAATATGGGTGCATTTTCAATGAAATAAATAAAAAAATTCAATAAATTTAAAGAGTTTAAGGCTTTGGTAGAAAATGTTCATCAAGGTTTTAAAAAGTGATAATAGTGGAGAATATTTCTCATATGTGTTCAAGTAGGTATGTGAGTAATGTTAAATTAAAAGGAAAAATGTGACTACTTATATACACCATAATAAAATAAAATTGTTAAAAGAATGAATAGAGATTTGATGGATAAGGCTTGAAGGATGATTCATTGTGTAGGTTTAGATAGGAAATTATAGACATAAGCAATAACAAATTCATGTAATCTTATCAATAGATCATCAACCTCAACTTTGTTGGATGAAAATTTCACTATTACAATAATAAATATAATAATAAATCAATATCATATAAAAAAATTATAATATCTTTTAAATTAATATATATTTTATAAATATTCTAAAACATATTAATATAACAAAATATTAAACAAATTAACAAGTTTAAATTAAATGATAAAATAATAAAAATAATATCGAACTATTACCATTAAAAAGGCATAATATTATAACATTCAAGTTTACAACATTTGGATTTCTTTACCTAGCTGCCACAAACTTCAAAGTAATTCATAAAATTATAACATGAATTACTTACATTTTTCTTAAAATATAAAGAATACAAAAAACATAATTGCTATGGACTTATGTTATGTAGGCTAGTTCCACCCTTTTTAATAATAAAAAATATAATATAATGTTTTTGAACATTTATTTATTTTAATATAGAATAAAGAATATTATAAATAATAAAGATAAATTAAAATTTTCTTTTAATGTTAAAAATATATATTTTATATATTTTTTGTGTAAATATATGTTTTACCTATCTAAGTACTATTTACATGTTAAGTCCACTTATGTCTTAGGAGGGAATATTTCTAGATAGTGTTGGTTGTCACTAGATCTTATCTTATCTTTTGGCATTTAATGCTTGTGTCCTAAGTCATTTAATATTTATTGAGGTAGGTATCTGATTATATAGAATTAAGATACATGTCAAGATCATGTTTAATCTTATCTCACACAAGTTGTCTTTATAAGAAGCATCATTTGTACATCATAATTCAATTCAGTTGAGTATGTCTAATATATCACTGCAATCTTGAGTATTGCATATTGGTCATATCTTGCATCCATTACTGTAATTTCATGTTCCTGTTTTTCCCTTTTGTAGAAGGTGTTTTTTTAATTTTTGCATGCAACCTTGGAGGCTTGAGTCCTTGAGTGACTCTAACATGGTATTAGAGCTTCAAAATTACAAAACCCCTTCTCAGATCTGAGGGTGCTTCAAGCTTGAAGATTTTGTTGGATGTAATTGCAGGTGGGTTCCTCTTTGTGACTTTATATTGCAGTTTGGAGCTTTTTGGTGTAGATCAGAGCTCACCATTGAGTTCAAAGGGTCCAAAAAGTTATTTTTGATTTTTGTTTTGTCCAAATTGGACATTTGAGGAAAAAATTATGAGAATTTGAAGAGGAAGGTTCGTTGCCAAATCTAGAAAGGAGCCATCATTTTTTAAGCATTTTGTGTCAATTCTAACCCTATCAACATATTTAGAAGGCCCAAAACTCATATTTTCATATATTATTCTTCATTTTGGTGTCAAAAATTTTGTGGTGATTTTTTATTTTTGGTTGACTATCTTAAATTTGATGTCCAAATGACTATCATCAAATCTTGCATTAAATTTGATGGTCAAATGAATGTTAGACCTAATATCCATTAAATTTGACAATCAAATGACCATCATCTATGACTATGTTAAATTTTTTGGACATATGACCATTAGCAGGTCGCTCCAATTTGTCCCTCTATTCATCAATAGTTTTGAATTTGCAGTCCAACTCCAAACAATCATAACTTGGTTATACAAACTCCTTTTTATGAGAAATATATTTTGATTTGGGGTATAATTTTTTGCTCTATATAGTTGTGCTATTGGTTTTTCCAAAAAATGCAGATTCTCATTGGTGTTGCTAAGTCATTCTCATTTTGGGAGCTTTGGGGGTTCCATTCTTGCTCCTATGATAACATTTTTGGATGATTTTTTTATTAAAGCGCATAATTTTTTATGTGCTTTGTAGTGGTGTGATCAAATTGATCTCATTTTGTATAAATTTTTTTCATTGAGCTTGTTTCCAAATTTGGCATCTATAAGCACTAAGATCAAGTACATTTCACTATTTTTTGCAAGTGGTACATGTAATCGCACTAACTATAAAGTGCCATATTATATTATTGGGGGGATTTTCAATTGATTAATTCTGGGGGGATTCTCTTGGTACATTTTTTTGATCTATTTTTCTTGTGATCTTCTTTTCCCATGGATCATTCTAAGGTTCCTTTGCTAGTTCATCATATAACTATTCAACTTGGCATCAACATGCATGGAGTGTTCTAATGAATCAAGGTCACTCTCTATATATTCAAAAGAAGGTACCTGAACCTACATATGATGAGAAAAAGATAAAATGGATGGTTGAATATACTAAATCTCTTGGATGTCTTCGTAGCCTAGCTTCTCAATATTTGTTGTTTCAAATTGAATCATGTAAGAATTCATGTGAGACTTGGGGAAAGTTGAAAACATTGTATGGAACTAAAAATAAAATAAGAGGCTATCAAATTGATAATGAACTAATGATCCTTGATCCTAAGAACTTTGACAACATCTAGGACTACATCACTAAGGTTAATGATCTAAGAGAGAAATGTAAAGCATGTAGAATTGATAAGAGGACATTTAGTTGGTCTACAATACATTGAAAAAACTTGGTCCTGATTATGTTGCTTTTGTTTTCAATTTTCATACTCATAGGTTGAATATGGGGTCTACATATAATACACCTTCATTCACATCATTTTTTGAGATGTTAATAAATGAGGAACAAAAGCTTATCTCAATGGGTCTCATCAAGTCATCTAAATCTTAGGCATTGTTGGCTAGTCAACTAAAAGAATCAGAACATACTACTAAGAAACAAAATAAATATAAGAACAATCCACACTCAAATTGACCAAAGAATAAATCCTCTTCGATCAATAAATCATCTAAGAAGGAGAAGCTTACTTCTTCATATTGTAAGAAGCTTGTGCATGATGAACATTCTTGTTAATATGGATATTGATGAGTTGAACCATCTTCTCAAAAAGAATAATATTGATTTTCATTCTATATTTTTTTGTCATCATCATCTTCTTCAAAACAATCTAATAAGGACAAAGGTCATACTAGTTTTGTTACTACATCAGGAAGAAAGGGAACCACTCTTTGTGCTTTTTCAAGTCTTGGATTAGGGAGGTAGCTTCTAAATTCAAGAGCATTTCATCATATGGCATCTTTGTACATAGTCTATATTATCTTCTTTTGAGCCTTGTAATATGTCTCATATTTTGATGGGAGACAATACATACATGAGTGTACTTGGAAGGGGTCTATTGATTTTGGGGAGGCCACTTTCAATTTAATTTGTTTTGTGTGTACATCATTTGGTGAACAATATTCTTTCCATATATCATATTACGCATGATGGGGATGGTAGGACTATGGAGTTCACTCTTGATTTAGTTAACAGGTGATCCCACAATAGTGGTTTACAGTTTTTGGCCAAACTGGACACTGAAATTATTATTTTTAACTAAATCTTCACTTTCGGGCACCTATAGCTGCTAAACCGTGAGGAATTTGAAGATGATGCAAACTAGAGTTTCGTGACATTTTGTTTGTAGATTCTAAATATATTTTTTTCAAAAATTTTGGAATCAGATCATTGCACTTCTTTTTACATCTCCCTCGAAAACTCATTTTTTTAGAAAACAACATTTTTAAAAAGTGACACTCACCGTATAACGCATAACTTTTTTTCCATGAAGGATAATTTAATTATAATTCTTTCGAATTTAGATTTGTAACTCTGATATCTAGTGCTTCCACTTGGTAGATAGTTTTTTATTGAATATTTTTTCTTTAATCAAGTTTTGAAGTCAAACCAATTACAATTTAGACATAGCATGACTGTATAACGCGTAAATTTTTTTGTATGTATCGAAATTCAATTTTTTTTTTGTTGGATCAAGGACTTCAATATTTGGTGCACTCATATTTTTCAATTTTTTTTTGATTATCTGCTATTTTTCCGCATGTGCAGAACATAGAGCTTGATTTTTGGTGAAAAACCTACATTCACAAGAAATAAAAAATAAATATAATAATAAAATTAAATTTATTTAAAATTATACTTTTTGGGAAGATTATAATAAGGAATACATACTTACAATTTTTTTTAAAAATGAATTCCTTTGATCCCCCAAAAGCTAAATCGAAAGTGGTTTTTTATCAGCATTTTGATAGGTGTAAAGGAGACTCCGTTATAGGTATGGTTTAAAACTAGCGGGGTTCTATCCAAGGGGGTTTGATCTAAGGTAGTTTGATCAAACCCTCTTCAATTGGAATGGTTTAATTGGAACTTTTTAAGGCTTAAATCATTATATTTTCTAAAAATGTGTGATTTCAGCAAAAATCAGAATCTCCCAGAAATTGTAAACCAGCTTTGTGGGATCACCCTAACATTAGAGACTTGGAGAGTAGAGAGATTCTTGCTATTTGGATGGTTGATCATTCATATTAGTTGTACACCTTTGTAGATTTTTATTTTGACTACGACTTTGTTCCTTCGACTATTGATCACACTTCTAGTGTGAACCATGATTCAAATGAGACTTTTGGCTTCTTGAACTTGGGATCTCTCACATCAGATCCCATTCTTGAGCCTTGCATTTCATCTCCTCCATATTATATTGCATTTGATACAATCATGTAGGCACATTTTTGGCCTCTTGTGATTTAGTGCAGCAAGATCTACATCATCTTCCAAATACATCTACTTGGGATGCATACTTGATATACATTGTTGGTTTGTTTGTTGAATCCCATATTTCAGATTTGAGAGACACCATTGATTGCATACATCTTCTCTTTGATGTAGATGCTTCTTCTTCAATTGTTGTGAGAGAATACTTTGACCCTCTTGTTCATTTTGTACATGATCAAATGTTCTTTGTAGTTTGACATGAATATGGATAATTTTGAACAACATTTGGAGGATGATTCTTTGGCTTTAGAAGAGGCATCTTTATCTTTGGAGTGTCTTTTGCATTTGTGTCTAGGAGATTCTAGATTGACATATTCAATTGTGTGGCCTAGAACACCTATTTGGAGTGTTCATCTTTCGGCATCGACATGAAGACACTTGAGCATGGTTCAAAGACATCACATATCTTTCTTCTTCCCACATATTCCTTTTAGGAATGGGAAGATATTCTACATACCATCTTGGTCTTTTTTATTCATAAGGGGAGAATGTTGTTCAACTAGATTGGATCATCTTCAACATTCAATATCGAGCTTCTACTATTGTAGGAGACTCACCATTGTTGGTGGGTTGCATGGTCTATCTTCTTCTCCCTTATGGGGAGTATTTTTTCTTGTATGGGGTTTTTTCCCTCTCATTCATCATTGAGAGCATTTTGCATTTCATCTTTCTTTTGGAGAGGAGTTTTGTCCCATTGGGTTTTTTTTCTTTTCTTTGTTTGTGAGAGATTGCATTGTATATGTACATGGCTACCTAACATGGCCTCGTACTAAGACCCATCTTTACATCTTTGCACTTAATTAATTCATGACTATACAAATAGAACTTGGATTTATGAATATGATGTTACAATAAAAAATAATATGGTAGCCTGGAGAGAGGGAGAGGGAGTGGGAGCGAGAAGGGGAGAGTCTCTGGTCTCCTTACATGTATTGTTGTAGACCTAACAATAACTATGTTTAATGATGAAAATATGATTAGACATATAAGTCTAATTTATATAAACAATAATTTTTTAGCATGTCAATTAGGACACCATCCTTCTCAAAACCATTATATTCAAACTTATCTTTTGACCCAATGAAATTAAAAAATGTGACAAAGGTTTGGTGAAAATATCAGGAAATGTTTCAAATACTTATGTAGTGTTCACTTAATACTCATCCACTCATAGAAACTAGATTTTTCATAGGTGACATATGAAAGGGATATAATCTTGTCTTCAATATGGGTGGTGAATCTAGTAGTAGTGCTTTAAAAGAAGTGAGATATCCTAGTGTTGAATTTTGATAGATAAATAAGGCTTCTTCAAAAGATAATTGTTCTCTATCTTTAATGGAGCAAATCCTACATA
>VDFB02027938.1:0-64308 GCA_007258455.2 Sequoia sempervirens | reverse complement strand
TCTTGGCCCTAATGCAGGTTTCACACATTTATAGACACTTTTGATTTTTGGTCCCAGACATTATGTGTGATAGGACTCATTCACCACCTTGGGTGAATGAGTCCTTTGTGACCAAAATTCAAATTTAAATCAAATTTCTGGTGGGATTTTATTCTCCTAGATCTGATGTCAACATGTAGTGTTGTAATTTTGGGAATTCTTGCATAATTAAGTATAAATACAAGGTTCTTTCACTCATTTTCATCCCAAGAATTCGAGTATTCATTCAAGAGTTCACAAGAGCATTTGAGCATTAAATAAATTTCAAGGGCAGATTATCAAGCATTCAAGAGCATTCTTCAAGTGTCTTCCATCATGTCAAAGATTATTTGCATCGTATTGTTGTAGAGCTAACAATTGTGGTGTAGGATTGTGTGATTCAAGCAAGCATTGCATTCAAGATCTATCAACATCAAGCTAGATTCCAAGTCCACATCCATTGGAGCCATCACTTGCATGTTTATAGCACATTATTGTAAGGGTTTGGTGAGTTGCAACATCATTATTTGTTCATTCATCATTCTCTATTTTATTACATTCTATTTCAAGGGTTTAATTACCAACAAAGGGTTTGACCAAGGAAAACCCTTATTCACTAACCCCACAACATTTTCCCTTCTCTTTGCATGTGATTTGCAAGTCTAGGTTTGTAGATTTATCAAGAAGCAAGATTGAAAAAGTTGTCATCAAGTTGTCAAAGTTTCCATAAAGCCTTGGAGAAGCTTAGAGAAGGTCTACAGGCTGAATTTTGTTGTTTAAGACCTAAATCTAAATCAAGAACAAAAAAGAAGATTGGGAGCTATAGAATCCAATTTTGGATTTGCAAAAAAGTAGAAGTGGACCGATTCACAACTATTGGCGAATGAGTCCCACTGTACCTGTCTGTTAGAGATTTTTGTAGATCTGAGTACCTATTTGTTTAAAACCTATTTCGATGCAATTTATCTGAAAGTTGACTAATTCACCCAGCTTTGCATATGAGTCCCAATTAGCATGTAAATAGCTGATTTTTTAGGATTTCAAACTGTAAGATGGGATTAGAAAATCAAATAGAATAGGTAAAGTGATAGCCAACACTTCTAAACTATTAAACCACATCTAAACAAGAGAATACAAACAAATGGAGATTTCAAAGTGAAAGCAAATAAAATAAAGTACTCCCCATATTGTAGTTGATTCCTTCTCTTGCTCTCCTTCTTCTTGTTATGCAACTTTTCCCTCAAATTTGTTGAAATACTTGTGCAAGACCTGCAAATGGTAGCAAGAAAGTTGGAGAAGAATAGTTGTTAAGCTGAAAATGGAGAACAAATGTTGCTTTTATAGACAACCATTCGAATGGACGGTTGAGATTAATCTTCTAAAAAGATTCCAAGATCAATGGATGGGAATTCATGAGAGGGATGTTACGAAATGGATGGTTGAGATTAAGTCTCAGAAAAGATGCCAAGATCAATGGTCCAGAATTCATGCACCAAGAATATGCCATGCATGGAAAATCTATGACGCCTGACAGCTATGACAGACATGCAAGACATGCAGGCTATGGTAGAAATGAATGTTATGACAGGGGATTATGATAGAGCATCTTTGACCAAGTGGTGCATAAATAATTTATTTTAAATTATTTATTCGAAAATGGAGGAAATGGAGAAGTGGAAAATAAATAATTTATCCAAATTATTTATTTAGATAAAATGACAAGAGGAGTATTTAATTAAATTAATCAATTTAATTAAATGGAAAGATCAAAATTAGACATGGGATAGTTAAATAATTTTAATAATTATTTAACTATAGAAGAGTTAAAGGACCATGAATAGATAAATAATTAATGGTAATTATTTAACTATAGATGAAAGATGACAAAATAATTAAATAAATAATAATCTATTTAACTATTGAAGAAGAGGGAGAAATTAGTGACACAATTAAATAATTTTAATTGATCAAGATAGAATAAAGATGATGATGTGAATTAATTAAATAATTAAAAATTATTTAATTAATAGAGGAATATGATCAAACATAATTGAATAATCAGAATTATTCAATTATCGAAGGACAATGACCAAGAAAAATGATGCTCGCAGACTTAGGACATTTTTCAGTGTCTACATTTTGCCCCTCTTTGACATAATGCAGTTCATCACATTGTGTCAAAGAAATTTAATTCTAAAATATGCCCAAGTGAAAGAAGAATGACGAGGAGGGTTACGGTATGCCCCCTCGAGAGGATAGACGAGTTCCAAGAACACAGGTGTACTCTTGAAATGGATGATAAGACTAGAGGATGAAGGATAAAATAAATGTTAGCTTGGAAGGGGATGGATATTAGCGTGGAGGAGAAAGGAGGATGAAGATGGAAAGTTAGACAAGAAATGATAAGGGAACCAACTTTCTTGCCTACATTTTTATATTTATCATCATTGGGCGTCAAAATGTCGCAAATGGTCCACAAACACCATGGTATGACATAGACCAAGGTGTGCAAGGTGACCATTTGCAAAAAAGACAGTCACAGACAAGGAATATCCTAACTCATACTAAGGGCGAAGTTGCCCCAGTCTTTTTGTCAAGACAATCCATAGGCAGCGGTCAAGAAAAAAACAAAAAAAACAAAAGAGGTCATGAGACATCATCACACCTCTAAATCCTTCAAGGGACATCCTCAAGGTAGCTAGTAATATGACCAAGAGACAAAACGGCAAAACATAAGACAAAATAACAAAAAGATCAGACAAAATAGACAAAAGGTAAGACAAAATAGACCAGAAAAATCAAGAGCAATTCAATGTGTTTGCCAATGTTTGTTTTTCCAAAGACGAATTTCATGATAGTTTGTCACTTTGACAGCTTGATAGTTTTGATAGGGCCTATTGTTAGGAAGGACACATCCTGAAAAAGGAAAATGATGTTTTGACAAGGTCCAAGTCCAAGAAGGACACATCTTGGGGGGGACCAAAGAGTGACAAGATTGACATTGTTTTGACAATTTGGTTGATTTTGACTGGATGATTGATTGGACTATGTTGTCTATTGGTTCACAATTTAAATGTCAATGTTTTGAATGACTAATTTTGTTCGAGTGCCACTATGTCTGACTTATTTGACTGATGCAACTATGTTTGACTTATATGACTGACGTGATGAATGTTGGCTCTGTTTTGGGATTCTTGGGAGTTATTTGATTATTTATTTATTTATTTGTTTCTTCAAGACATTTTTTTGATGTTTAGGTCTTTTTTTCAAGACATTTTATGATGTTTTTGGTCTTTTTTTTTTAAAGACATTTTCTAATTTTTAGGTCTTTTTTCAGGACATTTTCTAATTTTTAGGTCATTTTTCAGGACATTTTCTGATTTTTAGGTCTTTTTTTAGGACATTTTCTAATTTTTAGGGATTTTTGACATATTTATGATGCATGTGAATGATTTTGAGGATAGACATGATTGTGTCGCTAGTCAAGTTGAATACCAATTGACAAGTGATAATGAGGACGTTGTTTGATGGGTGGTTGTATAACATGATTGGAATGACTTGTGTTCATGACTAAATTGGATGATGGAGTATCCTTAGACAATTGACAAGGGAAAACCAAGATAAGTGATAGACATGAAAGACTGATTGGTGGCCTTGGTAGGAGACATGCGACTAGAGGAATTGGCATATGATCTTCAAGGACAATGTCACATAGGGATAATGAGGTTATGACGAGAATGACATGATGTTTCATGCATAGTTTGTGACCAAAGGATTGACATGTCAAGATTTTTCCCCAAAGCATGATTTATGTTTTCATATTTTATGTCAAGACCAAGGTAGCTAGGAAAATGGGCGGGGGAATGATATGGATGAAATGGATGGGTGTAACTGTCATGAGGAAAGCATGGGAAAATGAGACGACTTTCCTCCAAGTGTAAAAGTCCACATAGATGATTTATTTTACACATGATGCCTATTTGCCAGGTTTTCATCATGGTACTTATCCAAGGCGCCTGTTTGCCAAGTTTTCACCATTTGACAAAAAAAAAATTCTTTACTATTTTCTTGACTTTTATTTTTTTGATGTCACATGGACGCCTGTTTGCCAAGTTTTCTTCAAGGTGACAATTTTTTTTATTTTTTCAATTCTTTTGTATTTTTGATTTTGCGGATAGCCTGGATGCTTCAGATGACCACTGACTGTTTTGATTCCACTGACGGTGTCAATGTAGAGACTGGTGCCATGATATTCCAATAATGACCTTGCTAAAGAAGTTGTCTTGTCAGGATCATAGCGCTTGTATACAACTGATCGATGTCATCATGATCCTTTTCAATACTAGAGTTGGCCTTATCAAAATACACACATCATGATAGAGTGCCATGAGAGTCCTTATGATAAAGAGTTGCTACCATGATGCGATGGATTTGTGACATGGGATTTTCGGACTTTAGGTGAGATGTAGGATTATGACGGATGATAGTAGACATGGAAAGTTTGTTTGGATGTTTGGAAGAATCACTTTTTATTTTCCAAACTTGGTATGATGGATGACAGATTTTGGAGGTATAGAATTTGGAATCAACACCTTTAGATGCCTTGTTTGATGGCCATTTTGAAGGAGGTGGACATTTATGATATGTGGGAGTCCTCTTGTCTTGTGGCTCCATATTTTGATTAACTTTTTCTTTTGACATATTTTCTTTGCTTGATCCACTTTTCTTTGGGATCCATTTTAATTTCATTTGTCCACTTGTCTTTTTGTTTGATTCAATGGCCTTTGACATTTGATTTTTGACTTTGTAAGACTTTTGTTTTTGTTGGTTCCAAAGGGAAGGTTTAAGATGTTGAGAATGATAGTATATGGTGTGGGTGGACAAGGTGTTGGCAACAATCTTATGACAAGGATTACTCATGGACTCCATTTTGACATTTGTATTTGACAAGGTTGCCCCCAATATCGAGGAGGTTCCACTGACATTCTTTTGATTTACTAACTGAAGAATAGCCAAGACCTTGATGTCTGTAATTTTCTTGAAGTTATATTGGTTCTTGAATGCCCTGCTCATGTATGCCTAGTCCTTTGCCTTGATAATGCATGCTCTGACATATTATGTTTGCGATGGGGTATTTATTGTTTTGAAAGCAAGATGCTAACCCATCATGATGTATGTGGACATTGTCACTTGGAATATTTTTGTCTACAAGAAAGCCTGCTCTAACAAAAATAGATGACCCTAGTTGATAAAGTGTCTTAGCTTCATTGTCATGTTGGCCATATTTATGACTGATATCTTAGGTATGATCTTGTGACATGTCAAGTTCAGATGATTCTATTGGTGCTTCCATGTCAATGTTGAAGCCATCATTATGGTCAGTGTCATGGAGTCCAATGAAGTCAACTATAGCTCGATCATTTGTAAATATGTCCATAGAAGACTCTTGTTTTGGAGTAAGATCATCTATGTGTCCCATGGAGTAAAGTGTCTCATTTTGGAAAATGGATATGCCTAGAGTTTGGATAGGTTCGTCTTCAAGTGTTTGATCATGAATAGCATAAAGGTCAAGCAGTGGATCATTTTGGATTTCTTGGTCAATGGTAGGGTCTTGGTCAAAGATGGGGTTGTCATGGATTTGGACTTCTTGGTCAATGGTAGGTGTATTTTGGATGTCATGATTGTCTTGAATGACATCTTGAATGGACTTTAAGATAAGGTCATGGGATGGAATACCTTGTTCTTGACATGAGGGTGACATTATAAGGTCATGCTTTGGATTTTCGTTTTGACATGTATCCTCAAGTTTAGACAATGGGATCTGACTTTGAGTAATGATAGAATTTTCATGACTAAAAGTGGCTTGTGAGGGGGTGACTTGAAAAGGATTAATGGATGAAGGACTAGCATAGGACATCGAGACTTGGAGTGGACTAGTATGTGAAGGACTAGGATATGACATGGGGACTTGGACTGGATTAATAAGGTATGATGTGGAGACTTGAAATGAGTTGGTAGATGGCTGATAAGGCATGTAGACTTGGATGGGATCGGTAGGTGAAGGAATAGAATACGATGTGGAGACTCATAATGGACTAGTGGACAGTCGGTTTCCCTTGTCAAGGTTAGGATAAGGGTGATAACTAGATGTTTGTTGTGAATTAATGGTAGGATTTATGTTAAGTGACTGTTGATGGTGAGGGTAGATTGATGGAGGTCCCAAAGTATTTATGTCAAAGCCTTATGGTAACTTAGCCCCTTGGTCCAAAAGCATGGATAGATACCTTTGAGGGTCATGTAAGACTAATTTTTCTACAAAGGAGGCTATATCAGGATTTTTCATTGCAGCTTTTAAGTCTTCTACATATGCTCGTCCGTTTTGGTCTCTTTGTATGAATGGTTCAGAAGGATTTTTTGATGAAAATGACATGTTCATGGAAGATTGCATGTTGATATTGTGAAATGGGTCGAAAAAAGTCTAATGTTGGTTTGTGTCATAAGTGTTAATATCAATGTTGGGATTGAAATCTTGTCCAAATTTTTCCATTTGTTTTCTTGGGTGAACACTTCCCAAGAACTGCTATCTCTACTCAAGGGAGTCAATAGTGAGTATCTTCGAACATGATACTGTACCCTGCATTATACCAAGCAACGGCTGAAAATGGTTGGCCTCTAAAACAAAAGGTGTCTAGTTAGGGCATCTGTTCGAGTGGCCACAAATGGGGTGAGAGATTAATCACCAATTAGGTGGCACTCTAGCCTGAAGAGGTTATTCTCAATAGGGTTTATGGGAGTACTACTCTATCCATGTGACACATCCGCACTCATGGTACTTGAACTTTCCTCAAGTACCCATTTTATATCCTGGCTGGAAGTGGCTTGGCTTTAGCCTATTACCGGTTGGGTCGTCCCTTAAGGTGAGTACTTTTTCCCTTAAGACAGGCCTATTTCTAGAAATAATAACCATTTCTCTTACACCCAGGATCACTCGAAAGCGCAAGGGGAGAGGATACTTCGATTATTAAGTCATGAGGGTGACAAAAAATAAGGTGGGTCTGGTTTTCTGATCACCTAGTTTTCACAAGGTGAGAGCATAACCACCTACCACCTTCAAGCACAGTCAGACAAAATCAAGCACATGTTTATTTTAATGCACCAATGGAAGTGTTCCTAAACTAGAAATCACAAACACCTTGTTTGAGAAATGAGTCTTGGACTAATAGAGCTACAAAACCACAAATTAGTAGTTTCATAAATGTCTTGGACCAATGAGAAAGCTGCAAAAAACCTAAGTTAGAACAAGAGATTAAAAACCAAACTAAAAGTTAGTAAATAACTAACCTAGAAAATGAAAAGACTAAACTAAACTAAGAAAAGGAAATCAAAGAAAACTAAAAAAATAAAAGCTCCATTTTTTTGTTGCTCCAAAAGAAGCAATTTTTGGGAGCCCCATTCCAAAGCCACACGCTACAAACAAAAGATTAGTCAATCGAAAAATAACTTGAATGAAAACAACAAACTAAAAATAGTGATAACTTTCTCAAAACTAAACAAAATTTTAAATTGTATATATCTATGGAAAGCTAAGACATAGATCTTCAAAACCTAGAAAACGTTTTGCAAAATCCTACAAGACAAAAATGTTATAAACAAAAGAAAATTCGGGTATGAACAACTAAATCTTAAAAGCTGTGGTCACTAAAATGGCCATAACTTTCTCAATTCTTAACAAAATTTTGAACCGTTTAAAGTTTTGGAAAGCTGAGAATGAGACCTACAAAACCCATAAAAAAATTTAAACATATGTGATGCGCCTATTTTCTGTGCTCAAAGGAAGGTGACGGGATTTGATATGAATTCTTGGCTGTAACCTGCAAAATAGCAAAGACAAACAAGAACACACAAATTTCTCTACTTCATGTCGGGTTCACCAAATATAAGATGGGATTAGAAAATCAAATAGAATAGGTAAAGTGACAGCCAACACTTCTAAACTATTAAACCACATCTAAACAAGAGAATACAAACAAATGGAGATTTCAAAGTGAAAGCAAATAAAATAAAGTACTCCCCATACTGTAGTTGATTCCTTCTCTTGCTCTCCTTCTTCTTGTTATGCACTTTGCCCTCAGATTTGTTGAAATACTTGTGCAAGACCTGCAAATGGTAGCAAGAAAGTTGGAGAAGAATAGCTGTTAAGTTGAAAATGGAGAAGGAAGGTTGCTTTTATAGACAACCATTCGAATGGACGGTTGAGATTAATCTTCTAGAAAGATTTCAAGATCAATGGATGGGAATTCATGAGAGGGATGTTACGAAATGGATGGTTGAGATTAAGTCTCAGAAAAGATGCTAAGATCAATGGTCTAGAATTGATGCACCAAGAATATGCCATGCATGGAAAATCTATGACCCTGACGGCTATGACGCCTGACAGCTATGACAAACATGCAAGACATGCAGGCTATGATATAAATGAATGTTATGACAGGGGATTATGACAAAGCATCTTTGACCAAGTGGTGCATAAATAATTTATTTTAAATTATTTATTCGAAAATGGAGGAAATGGACAAGTGGAAAATAAATTATTTATCCAAATTATTTATTTAGATAAAATGACAAGAGGAGTATTTAATTAAATTAATCAATTTAATTAAATGG
Organism: Sequoia sempervirens; assembly: GCA_007258455.2. Classification (NCBI taxonomy): domain Eukaryota; kingdom Viridiplantae; phylum Streptophyta; class Pinopsida; order Cupressales; family Cupressaceae; genus Sequoia; species Sequoia sempervirens. Next base: position 55,626 of record VDFB02027938.1, on the reverse strand, counting down.
AAAGATCAAAATTACACATGGGATAGTTAAATAATTTTAATAATTATTTAACTATAGAAGAATTAAAGGACCATGAATAGATAAATAATTAATCGTAATTATTTAACTATAGATGAAAGATGACAAAATAATTAAATAAATAATAATCTATTTAACTATTGAAGAAGAGGGAGAAATTAGTGACACAATTAAATAATTTTAATTGATCAAGATAGAGTAAAGATGAGGATGTGAATTAATTAAATAATTAAAAATTATTTAATTAATAGAGGAATATGATCAAACATAATTGTTCAAATAATTAGAATTATTCAATTATCGAAGGACAACGGCCAAGAAAAATGATGCTCGTAGACTTAGGAAATTTTTCAGTGTCTACACAAACCTCCACTCTACCTTCTTCAGTGTCCCAGGTGCAGATTTCCAGTTTCATAGTTTTTTGTTACATTTTAGTTGCATTTCTAGTTCATTTTGCATATTGCACTATGTTTTTCAAACATTTTCTTTTCCAAGTTTACACTTGGTGGTGAACCCCTCATTAGACATTATCCAATCCCTAGAACCTTCCATTTTTCAGATTTCAATCTCTTTTGCATTAAAATATCAAGGGTTTGTACTTGAGTGAAAGGTTGAAAAGTGGTCTTTGGTCTCTTTCCTTTTAGGTCAAAAACCCTAGAAGCAAAAGAAAGCACTATTTCCCCCACCATTTTTCTTCATTTTAGAACCTTTTAAAACTTTGGATCCTGATCAAAATTTTGAACTAAGGTCAACGTCCATCATGATTTCTTGATATCCTTTCTTCCTCCTCCCTCTCTTCAATCTTATCCTTTTAGAACTTCAGGTTTCGAATGGTCTTTTGGATCAACTCAAAAAGTTTAATTCCCTCCCAAGTCCCCGTTTTCATTTTTCTTCATTGGCCCCTTTGGACTTTTGGGACCGAATTGGACATTTTCACCCTCTGTATAAATGGCCATTTTTCCTTTTTCCTTCCCAACTTCCATCTTCTTTTTTTCTCCTAAGGTCCTTTAAGACTTTCAGATCCTAGCCAAACTTTGGTCTTAAAAAATCCAAAAGGGTCCAAATGTGTTTTCTTTTCTCGGGGTCAATCTCTTCCTTCTTTAGAACTTCATACTCCTTTTGGATTTTTAGACTTTTGGTCAAAAATTCCAAATCTAATTTTTACCCCCACTCCTACCATCTTTTGTTCCTTTGTATTTTGATTCACTTCACTTTTTCGTAGGATATATTTTATTAAGAATTTTTAGGTGCAGGATCTTGGAAAGTGTGGCATCTAATATAAGCTCTATGTGTCCATGAGATAATTTTTGCTAAGACAAATTCATGTGTGAAAGTGCCACAAAGTTGATGTGTGGAGGTATCTAGTTGGTTCCCCTCACCCACAAGCCTTCCAAAGAACTTTGGATTTAATCCCCAAGGACATATGAAGGTGATGCATAGTTGGTTTTCCATGGACTCCATGATTCTATAGATTATTCATGGAGAGTCTAGTTTTTAGTAGTGGAGATGCAGAAAGGGAAACACATGGAAACACCTGGGCGATTTCCCTTGATCACAAGCTTTATAGGCGGGCTCAATTTCAAGTGTAGAAGCATGGATAGTTTGAAAATTTACATGCATGATTCTATGATCCAACAAGATTTTAAAAGGGTACCGATTTTTAGCTACAATATTGCAGAAAGGTGACACATGATGTGAATTCCATGAGCCTGTGGAATTTTTGAGGGTCCCATTTTAGGGCACAAAAATGCAAAACATATGAAATATGTTGGCCTCTCTTCAATTTCCACATGTATGCAAGAGAGATTACGCTAAAGACAGAAGAAGTAGTGGAGGTGTGGAAGGGCGAGACGTGTTAGTTTTTCATTGACTCCATGGGTCCATAGATCATTCATGGTGGCTCCCTTTTCTTAATGTAGAAGAATGAAAAGGTGACAAGTGGCATGTTTTCTATGAGTCCATGAGAATTTCAAGGGGGGCCCAATTTCAAGTAGCATAATTGTGGGATAGTTGACAAGTGTCATTTTCTCATTAACTCTGTAGGTTCGCAATTTCATCGTGGTGGGACAAATTTGAAATAATGGAAAAGAGGAGTAACAACATGTGTCCTATGACATCAACATATCTTTTCAAAGAATTTTTTGTAGGCCTAACTCTAATAATGCATACTTTTGACTTTAACATGGCACATTGTCATTAGCTAATAATATTAAAAGACATTCAAAATGGTCAAAGGACTTTTAAGATATTAATTTTCTTCCAGTATAGTAAATATCTATGGTCTCTATTTAAAAGCCGATAATGGTCAAGGAAATAATTTTAATGAGAAGATCTGTAGGATTTCTCAAAAAGCTAAAGGAAATCCTTGAGCAATAGGTGAAAATTCTCGTACATAATCTATATAAATTACATGTTTTACAAGCAGTCTATGTTAGAAATACCATATCCAAAGCTCTCCTAATTTTTTAGAACATGTCTATTTAGTCCTCACTTTAGAGAAAAGTTTAGTTATCAAATAGATGCTTTGTATAAAACCCTGGTGCCCAAGGTCCAGTTTAGTAATTTTGGCTTATTCTTTATTTTTGCATTGTAACCTCTGAAGCTTCTTTCAATCAAGAAGAAACATTGTAACTCAAAAAAATACATTTTAAAGATTTTTATGTGGTATGTGCAGGATCATGATGGGCCAAAAAGTGGTGACATGATGGTTATGTGTAGGGTATGTGGCTAACAATTTTTTTTTACCCAAAATTGATGAAATTAAAAGCAAGGGTTTTAACGAGATTCTCAAATTCTGCACCATTATAAATTATGTTTTTACTTTTGAATTTAATAAATAATTATTATTCAACTTCTATTTGAATTATGACTAAAGTCTTGATTGAAAAAAAACTATAGCTTTCAAAACATATCACATTTTTTAAATCCAAAATATGTGTCACATTCTATGCTTCACATAATTATAGGATTAAAAAAAAAAAAGTTTGAATTTTCACAGTTTTGACCAAGTTAAGGTGGTCGACATACGTTTTTATATTTTTAAAAGTTGTAATAATAATCTATAATTAATTATTTACTAGGAAAAAAAAAATTACAAAAAATATTCATCACATCAGGACATGAGTCCCTCTACTTATATATAAAATCTTATAAAAAAATATTATCATTTTATTGTGGTTAGGGTGGTCGTGATAGACAACTACTTTTTTATTTTTCCTGAAATTTAAGTATTCAATCGTGATTAAAATGGGCCACCAAATAGATTTTTCTTTTTTTAAATAAACCTAGTAGTTTAAAAACTACATTCATTTTGCTACAAATTCTATTCTTACATATTTTTGAAATAATATAGATAACTTATTCAAATTTTTACGTCAAGCTGCCTAACTCTGATTTTTTCTAAATTTTTTGCCACTTAAGGGCCTATTTTTTCCATGATGATCCTGCACATACCCATGTGGGAACATGGAAATTGTACTCCTTTGGAGATAGTACAATATGTGGTCTAAATTAGTCCTATTTTAGAACACCTTTGCATTAATCACCCCTTAAAAACTGCATTTATAGGATGCTAAGACTCATTATTTTGGACTTTACGGAATATTCCACTCATAAATCATAAAAATCCTAACAAGCAACATTCAAATCTTTCAAATTCCAAAAAACCCACCTCAAAAACCCTTGGTGGGACTAAGTCACTTAAGGTGGTGACTTAGTTCCTTTTGATGTATTTTTCACTTTTGAGTGGGAAAATCACCGACTTAATTCAAATTCCCAACGGATCATGTCAGCCTATGATTACAAAATAATGAATAATTAGGTATTGATGCCTATATATATATATATATATATATATGTTTTTAGGTCATTTTTCACAACATTAATTCATTTTCAATAAGCAAATTCAAGATTCAAGGTTCACACATCTTTCACAAGAAGATTCATTAGTCTATCTACAACAAAGTTGAAGCTTTAGGGCAGTAAGTTAGGGTTTTTGCAGGTCTTCAAACTCACTTTTTGTCCAAGATCTCACATTGCAAAGGGTTGATCATGGATGCTGATGAGCTCAAGATATGCTCATAATTTGAGTATCATGATGTATTTTTAATATCTCTACTTTTACTACTAATGGATGTTTTAACTCTTTTATTAAAGACTTTTTATCTAAAATGGGTAGTATCCTGTAGCAATACATTCCTACATTCTTGCAGCCTAATATCTCCCTGTGTCTTATTAATTACCTTGTTTGACTTCCCGAATGACTAATATAATGCTTATGGTTTTTGAATAATGGGATAGATTTAATATGTGATTAATGAGTGTATCATGTTGTTTTCCACGAATGCTTTCTTTCACCTCTATCACCTTGTGCATCACAGGTTGTTGAAGGGAGCATGAACAAGTAAAGCGCAACAGATTTTGGCCTTCCAGTAAAGTCCATTTGTAGCATGGTGTCGAGGAAGTTGTTCTAGCGAAAACTCTCTATCCGGGTCATTGGGAAGAAACTTAAATGATCATTAATCCGGAAAGAGTGGAATGCTAAATTCTTTTGATCATGTTGAATGGATATGTTTTCATTTATGAGAAGTCTATTCCTCGGTTTTAGGATTCATTTATGTCCACGTATTTCTCTATTACAGTTAGGTAGTTAGTTGCTTTTCTGGTTTAAATAAGTGTTCCTCCTGCACGAGTGAGTAAGCATAGCATGTAAAAGTTAGTATGATAATGAGAAGCAGAATATGTAAGAGTTAGTATTATAATAAGAGATAGAGTTCTGTGTTAGTTTTCATATGGGTAGAACAATGTCTATCATTTTGAGTTTATGAATAAAAGCTGATGAAGTTCTGAGTTCAATTCTTGCATAGCTGGTTGATGCTTGCTAAGGGGGCCCACTTAGTAAGTATATATAGTTAGTTGTTTATTTTCTGTTGATCATAAGTTAGATTTCGTTCTTGAAGTTTTAGTGCAAACTCAGTCTTAGATTATTCCTGCAGCATCGGGAATCCATCCTTGTGTTTTTTCCTATAGCATAGGGCCAGTTCATAGTTTGTTTCTTAGTTATAGTTGTTATGGTTTCTACTTTGATTAAGTTTAGAAGGCTTCGCATTACATTCCTATAGCATAAGTAGAATTCCTTTCACACATTTATTTTTGGTAAATCGTGACTGAAACTAGTTCTTAGTGCACATACAGTGCTGCTCCATTTCAAGTATACATTCCCTAGTTTGACAAAGTAAATGAATGACCATAAGAAGATGTTAGTCGCCTGCTAGAATGTCCAATTCCCAGGTTAGGATTTGTTGTGACTTTTATATCCTTTTGTGGGTGCAACCATTTTTAGCGCCATTGTCGGGGCTGGTGTCAAGCTAAGGACTTGTCATAAGCCATTGTTAGCAATAGTTTAGTCTGTTATTCAAGCATTTTCAAAATTCCTTCAATTCACCATTCATTCTATTACATGCATAGAAGAAGAGATGCTCTGGGAAGATTCCTCCCTGACCTTCCACTCATTGATAACAATTCTAAACTAGCTTATAATCTATTTGAGGAGAAGGAGACCAAGATATCAATCCATTTGCTAAAAACCTGTTTGTTGAATTATCATTTGACCCAACTGACGGCTCTGATACTCCATCAAGCAAATATGGCACGAAAACCACGTAATCAACCTCTTGCTTTTGAGTTTCCCATCATTGCTTAGCAAGATAATGATAACCTTAAAAATATTCCTTCTTCATTACTTCCCAAGTTCTATGGACTAGTTATAGAGGACCCAGATATTTCTTGTTTGAGTTTGACATCCTCTGTCCTAGCTATGATTACACTTCAGATGCTCACAGACTAAAGTTGTTTCCTTCTACTTTGAAGGAAGGAGCCCTTAGATGGTTCATGAGTTTGGGAAGAGGTGTTGTTGATAGTTGGGTAGTCATGCAAATAAAATTTCTTAAGAAATACAAGAAATATTGTAAGAGTGGTAGTAAGGGAGATGATATATTCAGAATTCAACAAAGGAGGATGAAAGCCTAGATGACTATATCTCAAGATTCTTATTTTCCTTGAAAAAGAATTCAGACCATACTCTCAATGAAGAATCTCAGAAACTACTTTTTCTAAGGGGAATCAATGATACCTATATAGATTCCCTGGACCTGATGGGAGGAGGAGATATAACCCAACTGCCTTGGGATGATATCAAGAAAATATGTCTCAAATACTCTCGAGCAATTGTTAAGAAGGGTAGAGGTCATCAAGCTACAATGGGAAAGTCTTCTATTAATGGAGTTTCACAGATGGAGATCACAAATTTGTTGTCTAACTTCAAGCAGGATATCATAAACAATATGGCTACACAGTTGGATACTATGCAAGCTCGAAAGAAACATGAGGAAGCTGAAGCAATCTTGGCGGAGTTCTATCCACATTGCAGACAGAAGAAATGAGACTGCAGATGTAAGATGGTGGCTAACCTGGAGGCTAAGTAGTTATGTACTGACTTTAAGATGGTAGAGAGTGATGATGACCAAGTATTTTTCGTCACATAAAGGCGAACATGGGCTCAAAGATAAGGTATGCTTCAAGATCCTTTGACTTTTGGTAATCCTTATTCTAATTACAATAACCAATGGCAACCTACATATGGCCCATCACCACCTTGGAATACTTCTCAATCACACTGGCTTAACTATCAGAGTCCTCAATGGAAATCTCCTCAAGGAGGTTAGCAACAGCCACAAGGACAATGGACTCTACCCCCAGGTAATTGGTAGCAGAACCCTCAATGGAGAAGTCCACAGCAATGGCAGAACCAATCCCCTGCCTCCCTGCAACTTCAGTAGCCACAACCTCCGACTCTCATGCCACCTCCTACAACACCTGCAACAAATAATGGCCCTCCAAAACAAACCCCTATGCCTACTCAACCATTTCCAAATCCTAATAATAAGCAGCAACAACAACAATAGCGTATGTATTTTGTAGAAGCCAATCAGTATCCAACTTATGCCTTGAATATTCATGATATCCATCTCAGATCTGGAACCACACTTCTTGCTCCATAGCCACCTGTAATTACAGAGATTTCAAATTCTACATCTGAACAACCTACTAATCCTGCAGAACATATACCTGTATCAAATACTGTCTCTAAGGATCCTGTCCTGTAGCATCAAGCCAAACCTCCTTTTCCTCAGAGATTACAAATTACTACATCAAAGTCTATGGAAGAGCCTACCTTTGATATTTTGGATCAGTTGAAGAATGCACACATACAAATTCCTCTTTTCAAGCCATTAAAGATGTCCCAATTTATGGAAAAGTCATTAAGGAGGCATGTTTAAAGAAACCAGGAAGAAAGAAAAAGGATCCCCAAACTATCTATGTTCTAGGACAGTTGGTAGATATTAAGTTAGGGAAGGTAGTCATTCCAAAATATACTGACCCTGGGAGTCCTGTGGTACAAATAAATATTAATAGCCAGATAGTAAAGAATGTTTTGATTGACCTTGGTGTAGCCATCAATGTAATGACCAAGAATACAATGGAGTATTTGAATATCTTAAACATTCGATCTACACCTACTATCCTGCAACTTGCTAATAGTTCTGCAGTAAAGCCTAATGGAATGGTAGAAGATGTTATTGTCATCCTTGAGTCTTGGGAATACCCAGCAGATTTCACCATATTGTCTATTAAGGAAACTTCGGGAGGATATCCTATCATCGTAGGTAGACCATGGTTAGCTACGACTGATGCTTTTATAGGATGTTGTTAAGGAGACATGACAATTTTTGATGGTCAGTTAAGAAAGAAATTGGCTTTATACCTACTTGCTCAGCCTCAGCCAGACTTAGGAGAGGAAACTAAAGAAGTTAATTCATTGGCCCACCTAATGATGCTACAAACTAATCCATTTTCACAGCTCTAGAGTGAGGATGACATGTTTTTACATATTTTTTAGTCTAACCCTGGTCTGAGTGGTCCATCTGCTGTAGATAGCTGTCGTCAACAGTGTTTCCTGTAGCAACTGAATTCTGAGATCCTGTCACCTGAATCTCCTACAGTTTATCATATTTGCTTCCATATGAAATACAGACACCACCTCTATCAGTAGCCTCCATGAATGATCTTATCAAGCAAGTAGAAGTGTCTCCAGGCAATTGTCTGAATATCAATAATAAGTTGCCTCAATCTCAACAAGCTGCCCTTGTCACAATGTTGCAAGAACAACACAGAGATTTTGCATGGGACTATGGAGATATGAAGGGAATATATCCTTAGCTCTATACTCATAAGATCTACATTAACGAAGACTGTTTACCTGTTAGACAACCTCAAAGGAGGATAAACCCAACACTCAAGGAAATAGTTAAAACAAAGCTCCAGAAATTGCTTGATGCTGGTTTTATCTACCCCATTTCAGACAGTCAGTGGGTATCTCCATTGGTGATTATCCCTAAGAAAGGTGGAAAATAGAGAGTTTGTGTAGACTATAGGCAGCTGAACACAACAACTAAAAAAGATCACTTTCTACTGCCATTTGTTGACCAAGTACTAGACTCATTGTCTGGGAAAAAGTATTTCTCCTTTTTGGATGGATATAGTGGCTATAATCAAATTAGAATCGCACCTGAAGATCAAGACAGAACAACTTTTACCAGTCCATGGGGCACTTTTGCCTACTCTGTCTTACCTTTTGGACTGTGTAATGTACCTGCAACATTTCAAAGGGCAGTGATAAGTATTTTTGCTAACATTTCTCATGATTCTATGGAAATCTACATGGATGACTTCACTACTTATGGAGTTACTTATGACGAATCATTAGCCAATTTGGAAAAAGTGTTGAAAAGATGTTAGGAGCAGAATTTGTCTTTGAATAGTGAGATATGCTTTATGATGATGCAAGAGGGAATTGTTTTAGGTAATCATGTCTCCCAAGCAGGAATTCAGGTTGATTATGCAAAAATAGAAGTTATTCTAACTTTGCCAACACCTACAAAACAAAAGGATGTTAGAAGTTTCCTAGGACATACTGGATATTATAGAAGATTTATCAAAGATTTCAACAAAATAGCCAGTCCATTATATGTTTTATTGACTAAGGATTCTGAATTTACCTGGACTAAAGCCTATGACAAATCTTTCCTGCAGCTTAAGAATTTACTTACTCGGGCACCTATTTTTCAAGGACCGAAGTGGAGTTTTCCTTTTCATATACACACAGATGCTTCTGATTATGCCATAGGGGCAGTTTTAGGATAGAAGGAGAATTCCATAGAGCATGCCATATATTTCATTAGAAAAAATCTTCAAGGCCCTGAATTAAACTATACTATCACAGAGAAAGAATTGTTAGCAGTTGTGTATGCCCTGAACAAGTTTAGGCATTATGTCACTGGTTACCAAATATTTGTTCATACATATCATGCAGCAATAAGGTACCTCATGAATAAGCCTGCCATATCTGGCAGATTAGCAAGATGACTCCTATTGTTGTAGGAATTTGATATCACAGTTATTGATAAGGCAGGCCGAGCTAATGTGGTAGCTGATTTCTTGTCAAGACTTCAAACACCTACACCTGACACTCTTGAGGTGATTGATGATAGCTTTCCTAATGAAAATCTATTTTTTATTGATGCTCAAACCCCATGGTATGCAGATATTGCAAATTATTTAGTAGCCAATAGAATTCCAGTACACTTCTCACCAAAGGAAAGGCAATTGCTAGTTGAGAAAAGTTTTAACTTTTCATGGATTGTAGACTATTTATTTTATACAGGACCTAACCAAGTCATGAAAAGATTTGTGAGGGAAAATGAGACCTATGAAATTTGCATGCCCATTATGATGAGCCATGTGGAGGGCACTTTGTAGCCAAGAGAACAGCTATGAAAGTGCTTAATATAAGATACTATTGGACTACACTACACAAAGATGCACCAACCTACACTAGAAAATGTGATAGATGTCAACGTATGGGGAGACTAACAAGGTCTGATGAAATGCCCCTGCATCCACAAGTGGTAGTCAGTCCATTTGACAAATGGGGCATGGATTTTGTTGGGCTTATTGATCCTTCATCCAATGGGAAATCATACATTTTGGTATGTACTGATTATGTAACCAAGTGGGTGGAAGTGAAAGCAATGACACATGCCCGTGACAATAAAGTTGCTGAGTTCCTGTATGAGCATATTTTTACTCAGTTTGGAGTCCCAAGGGAACTTGTTACTGATCAAGAAGCTCAGTTTACATCTAATTTAATCATTGCATTGATGAATGATTATAAGACATGGCATAGAAAGTCTAGCCCCTATCACCCTCAAGCTAATGGTCAGGCATAGGTTACAAACAGAGAAATTGAGGCAATCCTTACCAAGACAGTCCAATTACACAAGAAGGATTGGAGCAGCCGCCTTCTTGAAGCAGTCTGGGCCTATAGGACAACATGGAAAACAACTATAGGGTTTACTCATTCTAAGTTACTCTATGGTAATACTTCCATGTTGCTAATTGAATTTGAGCATAAGACCTTAAGAACTGCTCTCTAGCTTAACATTGATATTTCTGAGGCTCAAAAGGAATGCCTCATGTACCTGAATGCATTGGATGAGCTAAGGAAAGCTGCCTTGCAACATACTGAAACTATCCAATAGCAAAGAAAGAAATGGCATGACAATCATATTCGAAGTAAGTAATTCTCTGCTAGTGATTGGACGTTGCTCTATGACTCCAGATATAAAGAAAATCAAGGTAAACTAACCACACGATGGCTTGGTCCTTATGAAATAGACAATGTGTTTGATAGTGCCTCAGTGCAGTTGGCTACAATAGATCCAGTTCGATTCAAGCTACTGGTTAATGGACACTGTCTTCAGTTGTATCATAAGCCAACATCCAAAGATGAATTTATGCAACAGTTTGTTTCAAATATGGCCACTGATCTTCCTACAGTGAAAGGCTTTGGTCTTTCTCCTGCAACATCTCTTTAAATTCCATGTTGCATGCCCATAATAAAGGTTTCCTTTTAAAGGAAGCCACGTTCTCCATTTTCCATCCATCACCACCATTCATTCTCTTTTCTTCCACATCATCCATCCTATCGTACCGCCCTGATTCATGGTTTCTATTCCAGCCATCATTTCATGGTGCGTTGTGATCTTTCCTAGTATGAATGAGCATTAATTAAAAGGTACGCGATATCTTTTGTTATCACATTATTTATTTAATTCATTAATTCAACAACTGCTATGTACATATTAGTCTTTATCGCCCATTCTTCACCTATCCTTTCACCCATGTGTGGACACATGTCAACTTTTAAGTAGGGGGCAAGATAATCCATTTCAAACCTTTTCTTATGTCACTGTCACAACTAATAAGATATTATTATTCTTCTTGTACTTTCCAAATATGGCTGCATGTTTTATCTAAACAACATTAACTGCTTGATATGAGTAGTTCCTAAAATCATTACATGCAATTATCTTTCGAGTCATTCTTGGAAAAAAAGAGAAAGTGACGACATGACAGAAAGTCTAAGCAAAAAGAAGTAGAGCAGAAGAATTTTCTTTTGAATTTTTAGAAAACATTTGAGTTTTTGGAATCTCAGCAAAGGTAATTTATGAATATGGGTGGTCAATTGACAAGACATGAGCCTGTAGCTCATGAGATTTTAACACAAAATCCTCAAACAATGCAGGAATTCAGTAATTGTGGTTGGCTAAACTATTTTTTGAGGTTAGATTCTTTCAATGAGGAAGCTGCTGGTAAATTTTTAAGAACTTTTTCAAAAGGGGAAGCTTTAGTATGGGGTTTGATAGTGACTGTAATAGAAGAATGAATTGCTGAAGTAACTGGGCTTCCTGCAGCAGGAGAAAATTTCTCTTTAGATGTTGTTTCTGCTAGGGCAGAGTTTACAGTACCAACTGATGGACCCTTGGAGGTCTCTAAACAAGGATGCAAACAAGTGTCACTTCCCTTCCCATATTCAGAATATGTTGCATTTATAATTAGGTACTTAACCTGTGAGGGACGCTTCTCCTATTTACATTCTTACCATTTTAAGTTATTGAGCCATATGAGGCATGGGTTAGTTGTTAATGTCCTAATTTTTTGGTTAAATCTTTTAAAACAAAGTGCCCATGAAACCCAGAGGGGAAGGGACAACTCTATTTCCCATCATGCCCTCATTAAACTATTGATTGAGCATTCCCTGAGGGATGTATCACCCCTTTCTTGGCAAGAATTTGTTGCCCAAAAGGGCTTACAACTTCTAAAACCTCCTAGAGCAATCCCTGCAGCACCTACCCCTACAACATCTATTCCTATGGCCTCCACACCAGAACCCTCTATCAGAGTACAAACTAGGTCTACTAGCATAAGAGAAAAAGGAAAAATGAAGGTAGGAGAGTCATCTAGGGTAGAACAAACCCCAAAGTCTGACCTTCAAAGACAATAGTGTCCCTTTCCTGCAACACCTCCTCCTGTAGCAGTTCCTCCTGCAACAACACCTATTGCCACTGTAGTTTCACTATCATCCTCTTCTATTGAGTCTGAACCCTCTAGGTAAGTCAAGAAGAGGAAATCCACGAGAGTTCCTCCTGCAGCTGCCACATTGCCAAAAAGAGTTTCAACAAGGAAACAATGTAAAGTCACCTCAATGTCTACTCAAACTGAAGTTATAATAATTTTAGAGGAGTCTGAAGAATACAGCCATGATGATTCTTAGAAAGTACCTGAGAATGTTTCACATAGCCCACCTGTTGTTCCTGAGGAAATGAAAAATGAACCAATGGAAGTTGACAAAGCACAATATGATAGTAATGAAAGGGGAATGCCAAGTCTTGATGAGTTAGCTGAGGAAACTAGGAAAATTTCAGAGGAAGTACAATCTCCTCCTGCAGTTGAATAGGAATTCATCCTGCAGCAAGAGGAAGAGCAACCTGAACAATTGGAAGTGTCGAATGAAGCTTCATTGCCCCCTGCAACTTTTCAAGCCATGGTTGTCTATAAAAATATATTTTTGATTGAATTTTTGGAATACCTTAGGACCACATGGAGATCGGTCACATTTCAAACCTTGAGTTTCTACCACTTAGCCAAGACTAAAATTCAACAAAGTCTTTGGGAGGAAGAGAAGAATAAATTGAAAAGAGAAATTGAAAGATAGAAACAGGAAATCCAAGAGATGAAAAAGAAAATGGATGAAATGATGAAAATAATTGGTAAGATTGTGGAGTGTAGACCACTGCCTAGAGTCTATGCCATGTGCCTAAAGGAACAATTTCTTTGGTTTCAATTAATGAGAATTTCAAGGAATTTAGATCCTGTTATTCATACAACCAAAGAATTTTATGATGCATACCAAGTGGCTCCTAATTGGCTATAAAATTCTTTATGTGAATTTTATTTGCATGGATTGATAATTCCCTCTGAAACAGAGTGGAATCCACTTCTTTATATTGGTGATATTCATTGAGGTCACTTATGTCATGGGCAGCCAATGAGACCAATTATGGTAGACAATTGGAAGCCTATGAAGAAGTTGAAAGGGATGAGCCTATACCACTGCGATCAAAAAGCACAGATCCCTACACAATGTTGAAAACTTGGCTCACTGTTGCATATGGGTTCAACAATCAAGCAGAGAGAGTAAAAATATTTGATATCAGAAAGAAAGTGTATGAGGAATTCAAAAGCCAACTGTATCTATTTTGGAAGCTTACCTCTTCTAGAATTGAAAAGGGATGGGAGAAATTGAATGTTGGGATCAGGAAATCTAAGCCACATAGCCCCCTGAATTTTGAAGTAGCCCTTCGAAGGACAAAAAAGTACATACAACTTGGTCTTCAGAAGAAGTTCGAGTTATGGTTGCCAATAACATTTTGACCTCCGGTTTTAATGTGGCCACTTTATCCCTATCGAGCTACAAATGTTAATAAGGATACAAAAAACCTCAGATATGAAATATGTCAAAATTTTAGAGGTTTCTATTATAAATTTGGGACTGTTCCAAAAAGCCATACTACTCCTACGGATTTTAGGGAAACAACCAGGAAACTTAATGCTGGTGGACCATCATTAGGTTAAGTAGGGGGCAGATGATGAGCTCAGGATATGCTCATAATTTGAGTATCATGGTGTATTTTTAATATCTCTACTTTTACTGCTAATGGATGTTTTAACTCTTTTATTAAAGACTTTTTATCTAAAATGGGTAGTATCCTATAGCAATACATTCCTACATTCCTGCAGCCTAATATCTCCATGTGTCTTATTAATTACCCTGTTTGACTTCCCGAATGACTGATATAATGCATATGGTTTTTAAATAATGGGATAGATTTAATATGTAATTAATGAATGTATCGTGTTGTTTTCCACAAATGCTTTCTTTCGCCTCTGTCACCTTGTGCATCGCAGATTGTTGAAGGGAGCATGAACGATTCAAGTGTAGCAGACTTTGGCCTTGCAGTAAAGACCATTTGCAGCACGGTGTCGAGGAAGTTGTTCCAGCGAAGACTCTTTATCCGGGTCTGTGGGAAGAAACTTAAATGATCATTAATCTGCAAAGAGTGGAATGCTAAATTCTCTAGATCGTGTTGAACGGATATGTTTTCATTTATGAGAAGTCTGTTACTTGGTTTCAGGATTCATTTATGTCCACGTCTTTCTCTGTTAGAGTTAGGTAGTTAGTTTCTTTTCTGGTTTAAATAAGTGTTCCTCTTGCACGAGTGAGCAAGCATAGCATGTAAAAGATAGTATGATAATGAGAAGCAAAATATGTAAGAGTTAGTATTATGATAAGAGATAGATTTTTGTGTTAGTTTTCATATGGGTAGAACAATGTATATCATTCTGAGTTTATGAATAAAAGCTTATGAAGTTCTGAGTTCAATTCTTGCATAGCTGGTTGATGCTTGCTAAGGGGGCCCACTTAGTAAGTATCTATAGTTAGTTAGTTGTTTATTTTCTGTTGATCATAAGTTAGATTTTGTTTTTGAAGTTTTAGTGCAAACTCAGTCTTAGATTATTCCTGCAGCATCGGGAATCCATCCCTGTGTTTGTTCCTGCAGCATAGGGCTAGTTCATAGTTTGTTTCTCAGTTATAGTTGTTATGGTTCCTAATTTGATTAAGTTTAGAAGGCTTCGCATTACATTCCTATAGCATAAGTAGAATTCCTTTCACGCATTTATTTTTGGTAAATCATGATTGAAACTAGTTCTTAGTGCACATACAGTGCTACTCCATTTCAATTATACGTTCCCTGGTTTGACAAAGTAAATGAACAACCATAAGAAGATGTTAGTCACCTGCTAGAATGTCCAATTCCCAGGTTAGGATTTTCTGTTACTTTTATATCCTTTTTTGGGTGCGACCTATGGAGAATCATGGAGAAATCTAGGTTGAGGAGATGCAACTAGCCCTCAAATCAATCCTAAAGACTTATTTTCAAAGTGATTCCATCTTCCATTTTCTCTCTAACTTCAACCTAAGGAAGGTTTGCATGTCATTAAGACTCATTTCTAATGTGATTTAGGGTCTCTTAGAATGAGTCTTGCATCTTTCTAATTCCATTTATGCATCTTATTATTGCATATTAGAAAAGGGTTGCATCTTATTTTCAGACTTCCTAGTCTTAGACACACTTAGGGCTGGGGTTTTATGTAGATTTTATCTCTTTCAAAGTTTAAATACCAACTAGGGGTTTGACCAAGGAAAACCCCCCATTAGAAATCAATTTATACTTTGTTTTGTAGGTATTTTCACAAATTCAAATACGGGTTTCCATCAGAAAATAGAGTGCAGACTGTGGGCTACCATTTCCACTTTTAGATTTGAAAAAAATTCAAAGTGGACTAAGTCACCAATAGTGGTGACTTAGTCCCACTACCCTGGTCTGTCAGAAGTTTTTACAGATCTAGATACCCATTTGGCAGAAATAGGTTCCTGAGTAGTTTCTTTGATCTAGGACTAAGTCGCCCAGCTTGGCATAAGTGTCCAAGTTGGGGTGAAAATCAATTTTCCCATAATTTTAGAGGCATCTACAATCTTCATTTCAGCCTTCATCAACTTCCAGGTGCACAATTTTTTTTTAGCATCTTCATTTTGTTCTTTATTGCATTTAATCTATCATTCTACATATCACAATGTGTTTTCAAACAACCCGCATTTCTTAGGTTTTACATCAATAAGTCATATCTCTTATCAGTTTATTGCATTAATACATTCCATCTAGGAATATTCCATTCATCCTTGCATTGATTTTGAGTGTTTGCATTGCCCATTTGGCCCATCTTTCTCCTTTTAGGTGGAAAACCCTAAAAGTGCAAGAATTCCTTGGGTGCCAAAATCAGTAGAATTCAATGATTCTTCCTTCTTCATAGGTTATTTATTGTGTGTACATAAATGATTGATACATATTTCTATGGTTTTATGTTTAAATCCTCAAGCATGTTGTCTCATTCCAACACCTTTAAGAAGAAAACTCATGTAGTATATAGGTCATAGGTTATGTTATTGATGCCAATATATTTTAGTTGTGAAAATTGTAGACACTTTAATTTGTCCTCACAATTGTAACGACAATCGTCTATTGATTAAATAGATATTATTATCTACTTAATCAATTCATTCAATATTTTCCTCTATTCAGGCATTTCATCAAATCATTAAACCATTAAAATATTAAATAATTTTTCATCCAATCATTCTCATCCTACATTTGTATAAATCATGATCATGCATATAAAATTTCACCATTTGTTCCCAGTCGTTCACGACATAAATCATTCTTGTTAATCATTTTTATTGTATAAATCATTTGCATAAATCATCATTAATCATTAAAATCATGTCACAACAATCATTTACATATCCATATTCCATTAAATCATTATTAATCATCTTCATTCACATTTAAATCTATTTAATCATTTTATTTAATCTCATTATTCATAAACCTTTCACCATGCATTTATCTCCCCTCTTTATCATTTGCATTCAAATGCATTTTACTTAATCAAGTAATGTGAGATAAATTGGTATTCTTCAGCTCACATCTTTAATCCCACATTTCCTTCTCAACACCTCTCCATCCCCAAAGATTCCTATTTAAATTGGATTTCCCCCTCATTTTGAAACTCACGAATTTTGCATATACATATATCTTCACATCTTTGCATTAATCCATTCACCAATTGCCTCTTGATGCACCTATGCTTTCCAAATCTAAGAGAAAAAGTGCATGAACAAAACCTTGGTGTTAGGATGCCAATGGAGACTGATTTCTTTTAAAAGCATTTTTGTTGTTTATGTAGTTTAGAAGTTTTCATTTTTGGTTTTTCTTTGACTTAGAATGGCTCTATTGATGTGGGCATGAAATGGTGATTCTTGTTCATAGAATCATGCATTTTATGCCTGAGCTCACAAAAATAATTCTACTTTTCTTTCTAAAGGTTATAAACATTGCAATTCTTATGAAATATTGATGTATGATCATGAGAAATATTGAGTTGTGTGAGTACTAACTGAGTAATTTAGAATTTGTATGACAAAGCAATATTATAAATCTTAAATCATTTGGTGCATTACCTCCCAAGGTTAATACTTTCACTTATAGTTTCTCTTACATTATTTTTCCTTATCAAACAATAATATATATGAGATCCATTGATGGAACTAGCCCTCTCTAGAGGTTCATCTTCACTATAAGTTACCCACAACTTGAGGATGATCCCACGTTTCATAGGAAAACTAAGTATCACACTTAGCTATGGTGCAATCCTAGTGACAATAGTTTTTGGCAATGCTCAGTGGGACCCTAAAATTAATTTTAGTATGATAATTACTCCGCATTCACTACTTTTCTAGTATATATAACAATACCTCTAATCTTTTAAGGTGACAAACACATACTTGGTGACTCTACACTATAATTTTGAAGCAAATACAGTATAAAGCAACACATTAAAAGATTGCAAACAAGAAGGTAAACTATTTTTGAGTATTTACAACTCTCACCACCAAGAAGAAAAGGGAGATTAACAAGAAGTAGCATTAGCCCACTAGAAAGGACACTTTCTACAACTCCAAATCATAGACCTACAATATTTGTTTCAAGAAATCAAGTACCAAGTCTACAAGAACTAGAAAATCCTATGGAAACATAGTTTTCTTTTGTACTATTTAATGGGGCTATCCCATGAGATCTTTCCCAACATGATGAAATACATGTGGTAGGCTTTAGCAGCTTTCCTTTTTTAACTAGAGAAAATCAAACTATAACTATTGAGTTTATTAGAGATGTGGCCACACTGTGTGTAATTCACAATATCACTGTTAAAAATATGGAAATCAGAATTCTAGCTTCTTTAATGAAGAGAAAGGAATTACAATGGCTCAAGAGTTTACTTGTAAATTCAATCAAAGTATAGGACCAACTGAGGGACCCCTTACACAAGCATTTTGAGAATAAATCATATCACTTGTCCTTGGTAGAGAAACTAACTACTATCAAGAGAGATCCATAAGAACACATGACAAATTTCAACTTCCACTTCTAAAAGACTTGGGATAGAATCCTACAAATGGTAAGGCCTTTAGATGAGCATGAATTTCTATACTTTATTAAATCTCTTATCCATGATAATTTAGTCTATGGGTGGGAATACACTCTCCAATGCATATGATATTTCTATCAAGATAGAAAACAACCTTATATAGGCTATTAAAATAGCTCTAAGGCCCCTAATGCTGATTTTTCAAAAGTGAAACCACTTATACCATTGCAAGTACCTCCTATATCTATTATACCTATTTGAAGTTACCAATCATTTTCCCAAGAAAAAGTTGTCACATCTAAATCTCATGAATTATAGGAGATAAAGGTACTATTACAAACTTTTTTCAATGAGTTAGTAAACATCAAGAGACAATAAACTCAAATTTTTTATCAACCCAATAAACCTAATAGGCCTCCTTACCATGATAATCCACAAGATTAGAGAGGAAATTTCAATGCTAGGACATATTATCCTTGCAATCAGAATGTTGCTAGCACTTATAGAGAGCCTATACTAGTATAAAATAACATGACACAATACTATGAATGGTATTTCCCATGTAACCAACCTCATAACCAAACCAAAATTTCTAATAGAATGCTAAATTAGGAAATTATGACACAAAATAACAATACTATTCAACAAGATGCAACACAAGAAACTCATGAACAATAGGGTTCTAATCCTAAGCATGGTTATGATGATGTCACTCTCATTAATTGGTAGGGTGAAGATTTTTGTGAGGTAAATCATCCACATGGGAAAAAATAGTCTCCCACTTTGTAGCAACCAATACAAGGGCCAAAGAGAGTGTTGTTGCTATAGGATAACAAGCTGATAAAGGAAAAAATAAAGCTTCTATAAGCCACCAAGGTACTGCAAATCCACCACATTATCAAAATGTTCAAACATTATCAAGAGGCCAAGTTGTGGAAAACAAAGATCAACCTAGAAGCCAACCACAACCATTGCAAACACAAGAGGATACTATTGTTACCAAAGTAAAACTAAAGGTTAGTAAAATTCCATTTAATATTTTGGAGCATACGAAAAAATCAAATGTCAGTATGTCAATGCGAGACTCTATATCTCTTCTTGGGAAAAAAGATTTGTTGCAAAATTATTT
This sequence comes from Sequoia sempervirens, assembly GCA_007258455.2. Lineage (NCBI taxonomy): Eukaryota > Viridiplantae > Streptophyta > Pinopsida > Cupressales > Cupressaceae > Sequoia > Sequoia sempervirens. The sequence goes on along the minus strand of VDFB02027938.1, from coordinate 35,912 downwards.
ATTTGAAACCAACCTTTTTATGTATCTTTTATTATTGATGAGAATCTTGTCCATAATTGCATGATTGAATCAAGGGAAAGAAACTCTATAATGCCAAAAAAAAAGTGGAAAAGCTTGGATTATTATATGAGCCACTTTCCTTGAAGGAGTAGTACAATTCGATGGTACAACCATTAAGACTATTGGGTCAAATAAAGGTTTGAGCCTCACCTTACATGTTTGTCCAAATTTCTCCACTCCTCAAGAAATTTATGTTTGTAGCTTCGTAAAATTTCACCCTTGACAATATCACATTGGTTTTTGTTCCCTCCAATGTGCTTGGACCTAATTATGGACCTCATTTTCTAAAGTATGTATTTAGTGCCCATTTTTAATATTTATTGGAAAATAAAATATGCAAGATCAAATTATGCATTTACTATTTTTCCCCTGACACTTTGGATCCTATAAAATGTTGGATATGGACTAGGGAACCTTGCACCCTTATCCTCTTAAAATAACCCCAAATTTAAATATGTCGGTGTCAATAATTTATTATTTGAAATTTAAATCCTAATTGTCAACCATTGGGATTTAATTTTTGGGAAATTATAATAATTGCATATATATACTTAGTTATTTTATCATTTCAACTAAGAAGGAAATTATTGAGCAAATTGAAGATCTTAAAATCAATCAAGGGTAGTCAATAGAAGATTTATCAAAATTATTGCATCATTATTTTTAGTCTAGCATTGTGTAAATCCTTCATCATGTTTTGATGTAAGTTTGTTCATATTTTGTGATCATTTTTTTGGTGAGCACTAGAACTTGTACGTCTTCAAATCAAATCAATTCAAATTGCAATTAATCCTTGAAGGTGATGAGCACAACTTCAATCCCTCAAGGAGATCAGATCTGAGTGGTGAGTTGCAAAATTTTTTGATTCATCATTCATTTGTCATTTAGCATCTATCCCTCAAATGAATACACTCTCTTTATAATCAATTTTTCCATTGTGGAGGTATAGATACTAACATGGGATTTGATTGAGGTAAACCCCTATATGGCACAACCCTTCCCTCCTTTTGAATGTGATTGGTAAGTTGTGACTACTCTTCATGGCTCCAACTTGTAAAGGTCATTCCAAAACTTTTAGGCCTTCCTTCTAGAAACACTTGTGTTTATTCAGTTTATATACACAACACAAACAAAATTCTACCAATGAAATCATATCATTCTTGAAAGAATTTAAATTCTAAGTTAATTTTTTTATCCGAAGGATTTAATGGTTTTAACTATGCACATAGTGAGTGCATTATTTAACCTCCTATAATTTTTATCGATCACCAATACTTGTAAAATAAGAAGCAATGAATTTGATGCAAGAGATAAGTTAGTGAGCTTTATATGCTATGGTAGGATGACACTTTGTAGGATTTTAAATGGTCACCAACCCTTTATATTTTAATGACCTAGATGAAACAAGTTCAAATGAGTTGGAGTTTATTGAAAATATATTTAATTCAATAGGAAGTTGATTTCCCATAAATGTTAAAATTTGGCTTGCTACTGAACTATGGGATTATGCAATTGAACTGGTTAGATCGATCTTTGTCATTTGATTTATATGGTCTATCCTTAGGGTCATGTCACTGTAATTTAAATTGGGCTGAGTATGTGATGTGTTGATGTCATTTCATGTATGATTCTAGGAAATTTGAAGTGAACCAAAAATACTTCAATTAGAATGATTTAGTTTAGTAGGAGATAAAAAGTCTACAAGGTGATGATATGATAATGTCATCATTATTTTATGTGGGAAATCCTAAGTGAACTTGCAATTTAATTATTTTTTAAATGGGAAGATTCAATAAGGCATCAAAATTCCATAATGATTTAAATTAAGCTTGTAAATGACACTTTTGTAGTGAAATCCAAGTGAACTAGAAAGTTAAGGTTTAAGAGTTTGGTTCACTTGGAGGTTTGTCCTCCATAAAGTTTTAAATTGAGTTCAAAACATCAGTAATACATAGAGTCCTAATGAACTAGAAAATTACACTTCAAAAGTTTAGTTCACTTAAGGGTTAGATTTTTGGAAATCTTTAAATTAACTTTATGAGAAGCTTAGGTGGGGGAAACCAAAAGTTATTCAGAAACTTTAATAGTTCAACTATATTAGGTTCGCTAGAAAATGAACTTTCTACAAAAATGCATTTGTAAGAAAACCCAATTGAAATTTCCATGCATGATTTGATCATGTAACTTCCTTGGATATGATAAAGACAACAAAACTACAAGCAAATAACTTGCTCATTTTGAGTAATTTGGGAAACTTCAAACAAAGACATTTAATTTTTCAACTCTTTCTAATGCAACTATCCCTTGATTGCGGTTGAACTGTTGTTCGTAGGAGTTGATATACTGTTAGTTAGGAGTTGAGTTGTTGTTTCGTACCAGTCTTTGTAGGAGCTAATTAGGTGTTGATCCCTTAGTTTTAGACTGCAGTTACTATGTAGTCATGTAGGAGTAATTTAGGTGATGTTTTGGATTGTTGTTATTGTGCAGTCATGTAGGAGTGACTTAGGTGCTTTTGTTGGTTAAAATGAGGATAGTTGTTAACGTAGGAGTTTAATTTTTGGTGGATGTAATGTTCACTTTTTAGAATAATAAAAAAATAGAGTATCTATGTAAGAGTAGCTAGAATCTCCATATCTTCTATGATTTCTATATTATCGTGCTTCTTTCCTCTGTTGTACAAAGGAAAAGTTTCTTTATCTTTTCTTACACCTTGGTTATCCTCCTTCTCACATCATGATATAACTCCATTTTTGTACTTCACAATTTTCCTCTTCCCACAAAATTGAGCTTTGATCTTATTTTCTCTGATACCAAAATGATGCAAATGAATCTTCAATTCCTACAAAATGTAAAGTGATAGTAGATGGTGTTTCAATAGATAACCTAGTAAGTACTGAAATGGTGCAAAAGTTAAATCTTTCTTGTATTCCCAAATCTAAACCATATAAGATCTCTTGATTGAAGAAAGATCAAAGTGTGTTGGTTAATAAATATTGTTTTGTTACCTTTAATGTTGGACCCTATGAAGATAAAGTATTGTGTGATGTCATACGTATGGATGCTTACAATTTATTATTGGGAAGACCCTAGCAATATGAAAAGCATGTAGTTCACCATGGTAGGGAAAATGCTTAGGAGATATAACATGAGGGTCAAATCCATATTTTGAAGCCTTTCAAAGAAGAAGAATCAGCTAGAATGGCAATGCTAACACTGTCTATAGTGAGTTGGAAAGAGTTTTTCAATGAGTCTAAGAATGAGATTTTCTATCTATTATTCCCTAGAGGGGAAGAGAAATCGTATCAACAAACTGTCCAAGTAGAAGTGTAAAAAATATTAAGCCAATATTCTAACTTGATGCCAATTGATATACCAGTTAGCTCACCTCCTTCTAGGAGAATCACCCATCAAATTGATCTTATTCCTAGTGGTAGACTTCCAAATCAGGCTGATTATAGATTGGCTCCTCTAAAAAATGACTAAATGAGAAAATAGATTGTAGAATTATTAGAGAAGGGATTTATGAAAGAGAGCATGAGACCATGTGCAACACCTACTCTACTTTCACCCAAGAAAGGAGGGAATTGGAGACTATATATGGATTCTAGATCCATTAGAAAATTCACTATGAAGTATTGATATCCAATGCCCAAAATGGATGACTTGTTAGATTGCCTAGCAGGTGCCAAAATCTTCTCCAAATTTGATCTCAAAAGTGGATCCATCAGATTCAGATTCACAAAGGAGATGATTGGAAGAACTGATGAGGTAAAAATAACCTCATCATGATAATACCATAAAGACCTAGTTCATACATGCAAATATCTATCCTCTGCCAATTAATTAAATTTTAGGAGAAATAATTACTTAATTTTTAGTGAGAAACTGTATAAACTTTATTTCTTTTGATTTCTTGAAGTATTTTTCCAATACAAATTTAATGGGTTATTTTGAGTGTTTTGTAGATAATAATCGGTCAATCAAGTTGTAGATTAGAAGCATCTAGCCAACACGTGCTCCAGAATAGGTTGAAGATATACACTGGAAATATGCTCTAGAACTTTAGGGTGATGGACCGAAGATATAGTTACTCTTTCAAGTTTTTATTTTTGTTATCCTTTGAGTCAAAAAATTTATGGCTCAACTTGAGCCTCTTAAATACTGTGTAATGCATTTTTAAAGACATACGAGTTATTTGTAGATCTGTTTTAGATATTTTCAATGGTTATCCATACCATTTGAAATATAGGATGCAGTTAGAGTTTTTCTATAAAAGACATGATCTCCAGAAGTAAGATATAGAGTGAAAAAGTAATGTTATACTGTCAGAATGTTTTCTAAAGTTTATGAATAAAGAGATTGTTATCTACAATTTTTGAGTCATGAGTTATGGATGATAATTATGGTTGATAGAAGCATCTCTAAAATAACTATGAATGTGAGTTGAGAATGAATGTGATAACGCACGAGCTGGCCACTCGACGCGAGATGACTTGAGTAGATAAGTGTTTTCTTTTTGTTGTTCTATAGAGAATTATTGAATTTACTGTTATGAAATTTTAGTTCTGAAGTATTTGTTGCTTTTCACTTCCGTAGTTTCTGTTATTAACTGTTAGAATCTTTTTTGTTCAGAAGATGTTTTATGGATTGTTATAATTTTTTCTGCTTTTATAATTTTTCATCTTCTTAGTTTAATTGTTTATGTACTTTTTAATTAAGTTATCATGCTTTCTAAATTAGTTTTCTTTTGTTTTCAGTTCAAATATTTCTTGTTTTCTTAGGAATAAATTGCTTTACAATTTTATAATTAGACAATTTAAAGTTAGAATTAATATTAAGTTGTTCTTAAAAGTTAGAAAGCCTGAGGGAGATACTCCAGACTTCTTCTATTGCAAATTGCCTTGGACACTACTCGGTCGACAAATTGAATTCTATATTCTAAAGTAATGGGACCTAACGACAACCTATCAGGACTGCCTTCAAATACCAAAGATGGATTGTATGAGTGGGTAGTGATCTTATTTGGTTTGTCAAATTCACTAGCTACCTTCATGTGGACAATGAATCAGGTATTTAGACTACACATTGGAAAAAATTCCATACACTATTTTGATGATATCTTGACTTTTAGTAACAATATGGAAGAAAATGTAAAATATTTAAGGGTGGTACTTGATACAGTTAGAGAAGAAAGGTTGTTTATCAACCCTAAAAAATAGTGAGTTTTGCAAGAATGAATTGGTCTTCTTGGGTAGTGTTGTTTCAGCTATTGGGTTGAGCGTGGATCCTGAAAATGTTAAGGCTATTCTTGAGTGGCCTACTCCTCAAAATATCACGAAGGTGAGAAGCTTCCACAGGACAGTGAATTTTAATAAGAGATTCATTAAAAAATTTAGTGGAATAAGTGCACCTATGATGGATTGCATAGGAGGAAAGGCCTTTAGTTGGACAAAGGAAAATGAATTGAGTTTTGAACACCTCAAAATAAAGATAATTGAGGCTCCAATTCTTGCTATGCCAAATTTTGAGAAACTTTTTATAGTTGAGTGTGATGCTTCCAAAGTAGCTATTGGTGAAGTGTTGAGCCAAGAAGGTAAACATGTGGCCTTTTTTAGTGAGAAATTAAATGACGCCAAAAAGAATTATACTACTTATGATAAGGAATTATATGCTATTGTAAAAACATCAAAATATTGGAGGCATTATATTCTTCATAGGGAATTCATTTTGATTATTGACAATGAAGCTTTGAATACATTAATTCTTAGGGTAAGTTGTCCCACAAACATGCCAAATGGGATTCATTTTTGCAGGCTTATACCTTTGTTGTGTAGCACAGGAGTGGTAAATCTAATGTGATGGTTGATGCTATAAGTAGAATGTGTCATTTGTTGGTTGTAATGAACAATGCACTTGTTGGTTTTGATGAAATGAAATATGATTATCCAACAAATCCATATTTTGGAAATATTTATGCATTCTTAAATAGTCAAGACCGGACAGATGTGCATTCTTGTGAAGATTGTTTGCTAGTAGATGGATTTTTATTTAAGGGACCTCAACTTTGTATTCCCTTTGCATCAAGGAGAGAAAAACTAATAAGGGAGATACACTCAAGTGGTCCTGGTGGACACTTTGGATGAGATAAGACGTTTAAATTGGTGCATGAAAATTTATTTTCGCCAAATATGCAAAGAGATGTGAATAGGTTCGTTGCTACTTGTAGGGTGTGTCAAATTGCAAAAGGAGGACAAAAGATATAGGCCTTTATATGCCTCTACATGTGCCAACAGAACCATGGATTGACATTTCCATGGATTTTATCTTGGGGCTGCCATGAACCCAGAGAGGATTTAATTTAGTGTTTGTAGTGGTTAATCATTTTTCTAAAATGACACACCTGATACCCTATAAGAAGGCCAATGATGCAAGTCAGGTAGCACACTTGTTCTTCAAGGAAATAGTGTGGTTATATGGTATTCCAAAAACCATAACCAGTGATAGGGACCCAAAGTTCTTAAGCCACTTTTGGAGAACCTTGTGGAAGAAGTTGGATAGTAGATTGCAATACAGTTCAACATACCACCCCCAAACCAATGGTCAAACAGAGGCAGTGAATAAGAGCTTGGGCAATCTATTGAGGTGTTTGATTGCTAACAATTTGTGATAACAGGATTTGGTTCTATCTCAAATTGAATTTGCCTATAACTCTAGCATAAACAAATCTATTGGTAAGTCTATATTTTAACTTGTGTATGAATCAAATCTTAAAGGAATTATGGATTTAATGGATATACCAGTAAACCCACAAATCATCCAAGTTGCTACAAATTTTGTAGAAAACATCCAAGAGATACACCAAAACGTTAGGCACAAGTTGCAAGCCATGAACGAACATTATAAAAAAATTGTTGATATGCATAGGAGAAAACAAATATTCTGGGAAGGGGAAATGGTCATGGTGCATTTACGCAAAGAGAGGTATCCTCAAGGTACCTATAACAAACTGAAACCTAAGAAAATAGGTCCGTGCAGAATTCAAAAGGTGATAAATGACAATACTTATGTGCTTGATCTTCTTAGGGATTTAGACATCAGTGGACTATTTTTAGTGTTGTCGACCTTTACCCATACTCTACAAGGAAAATGATGATCAGGTAAATATAGAATAGTGTGGCAAGGAAAGCAATTACTGGGCCAAGCACATACCGAAGAAGAAAAAAGAGCAGACTGAACGAGTGTTCAATACTAAATTGCTTGCTACATAGTCCAGGGCATACAAACTGTATTTTCTTATATGGAAAGGCCTCCCAGATTCATATAAAACTTGGATCACAGAGATTGATTTGCTTAAATATAGCAAGACAAATCCTTTAAATGAATTTGAACCAGGAGGTTCAAAAATTCTAAAAGGTGGGGAGGATGATGCAACTATCCCTTGGTAGTGGTTGAATTGTTGTTCCTAGGAGTTGATCTTCTGTTAGTTAGGGGTTGAGTTGATGTTTCTTACAAGTCTTTGTAGGATCTAATTAGGTCTTGATCCCTTTGTTTTAGACTGCAGTTATTGTGCAGTCACGTAGGAGTGATTTAGGTGTTGTTTTGGACTACAATCACTGTGCAGTCACATAGGAATGATTTAGGTGCTTTTGTTGGTTAAAATAATAATAAAAAAAAATAATAATAAAAAAAAATAGAGTATCTTTGTAGGAGGAGCTATAATCTCCATATCGTATGTGATTTGTATAGTGTTGTGCTTATTTCCTCTACTGTACAGAGGATAAGTTTCTTTATCTTTGTAGAAATTGAAGATTGGTCTGCATCACTTTCCACCTATGATAAAATCTTAATCACTTGGGAAACCAAATTTTAAGATTTTTTAGGGATTTTGGAAAATGCTTCAATGACTAGAATGGACAAGAACAAAGAAAAGAGGGGGTCATCATTTTGCTAAAACCAAAAAATTGAGTATGTTAAAGTCCACAACAATAACAACCATTAAAATTTGTAAAACTTGGTCAGGAAAATCTAATATGTAGATTGAAAAAGTTACCATACATAAGGCTGAAAAGAAGCAAAGTTGGTTTATATGTACATGTAAAGCATGGTGAGGGTTAAATTAATATTATTGTTCTAGATGTAGATGACTTAACCACCATTGGAGATAATGTGCAAGAAATGATTTGGAGTTGATGCACTATTTTTTTAGGTATGCAAATATGACAACTATAAGGTAAAATATGTTTTCATAGATAAAATATGCTCTTGATGTATTAAGAAAATTTAGGATGAATGAATGTAAACTTCGTAGAATTAGAACTTAGATTGAATTCTAACTCCCATCAAGTTATATATTAACATTTATGATAAGTTAGGAACCTATTGTACCTCACTATAACTAGAGCAGATATTGCATAGGTTGTTAACATTGTATGTAGGTACATGGCAGATCCACACATTGAGCATTGGGATCAAGCAAACCATTCCAATTATGTGCAACTTTAATATATCTCCATACATTGCATAGTTTTCAATGAGCGTTGAGTTAGTTTAGCAAGTGGGTAATCTAGTATCAGCTGGATGCTCATTATCTTCAAGCAGGGGCAATGGAAATACAACCATCTTCTCCTGATATGCACTTTACTATGGATTGACTGATGAGAGGAGTGACAGGATAGCGCAAATAATTAAATCCTATTCTTGTTACTCCCCTGATTCGCACATTCTTGACCAGAATTGGGAGTATAAAGCTCTGATTTGTCTGTTTCTTCTTGGATCTGCATTCCTGCCTTGCTGTTTTCAAACCTAACGTTTAGACAGAAGAAATACTATTTATTCAGAGATTATAATGAGAAGATGCCAATCTCCTCCAAGCAGGTTGTAATATATTTGCTCAGCCGCCTTCATAGTATTTATCTATTTAATTAATAATAATTAGGTTGCCATAGTTAGATTGTTTGGCTCGTGGTTCCTAAGTTAAACCATTAGCTCGTTTCAAATGAGTAAAATGGACAGTTTTTAAAATTTTCCTTATTGGTACTTCCACGAGGGACGCGATAGCAATTGATTGCATTAAAAACTAATTATAAATGTATCAAAAATTATGGGACATTTTCGTAACTCTTCACTTGATCTTTTCTTTTCTTCTTTCTTTCTTTTCTTTTTTTAACGTATCATTAACATCACAATTATATTGTTATTTTGGTCAAAGAACTTAATAATAAATTACATTTAAATGTGGGTCATCTATTCTTGACACTATTATCTATTGTTTGATTCATCAAAAATAACCATGAAATGAAACACAAAGTCTAGATCAACACACTATTTTTTTAATAAATGATCAATTAACTACTAAACTCCTAGCATATGCTACATGTTTAAATTGGTTTTAATATATTTTTTAGTTTTATATACTACTTATCCTGATTACAATATTTTTTAATATTAATTATTTTTTTCATGTTACAAATCAAATACAAATATCTACACGTGTGTGCAAATATTTTCCTCATCAATTTTTTTAGTCATTTGTAATTGTAGGGATTAACAACTAGTATATGGATAATTACTATAAATCTTCATGCATTCATATATCTCTTTCTTTTCTTTCTCAAGATCAAGTTGGTAAATATAAAAATATCATACTCTACATGCAAATTAAAATATTATAATTTTACTAATATATAAATATAGACATAGATATACATATATATCATTCTACATATTTATATATGCATATATATACATCTATACATATATGTATATATACATAGGTTGTGGTCCCATGAGGTGCATAAACTAGTTATCACAATGCTTTAAAAGGGTAGTCCTAATGCACACATAGTGCTTAGACATTTTTTAGAATACTTTCATAAATGTATATGTATGCACACTATCATAATACCTTATAGATATAGTCTCAACACATGTACAAAGCACAATAACTATTTTATGTAATTCTTAAAAAGTGGAGTCCCAAAGAATGTCATAATTCCATAAAATTCAACCTTAATTCTCAGCAATTCTTACAACATTAAATCACAAATAATTATAAATTCATCTTATTTAAATAAGTAAAATGTGAATGAAATAAACATGAACATATATCATCTCCATAAGGGAAAAATTGGGTATGCTTATCCATAAAAATAAATAATTAAAACATATTCAAATAAATAAATATTTCATGTGTAGTATAAAAAGTTCTAGTTAGAATTCCATACCAAAAGTCTTATTTCAAAAAAATAAATCTAAAAGGTATAAAGTCAAAAAATCTAAAATAAATAAATATTTCATGTGTAGTATAAATTACAATGAATATGACAATATACATATGAAGTCTTGCTTATAAAGTCAATATGAGGAATAGGATTAGACAAAATCATGACAAGTATCTCAATCTTGTCATATGAGACAACTAACTTATAACAATTACTGTGAATAATTAATCTATTCACTATACTTAAGTGTACATAGGTTGATGAGGTTAGACAACTTCTTGTCTAACTGAATGTGCAACCTTTAAGCCTATAGAGGTTACCAAGTTATTTGGTAAACCTCATGTGCTACCATTTTGAGGTTGGAAGCATTTTCATCTCACCTCAAAAGTCACTCAACACTTGTCACACAAGGTTGATGACTTGATCCTAGAAGTTGTTGGTTTGCACATTATAAGTGTTCCTAAGGTTGACACCTATAAGACATTTATTTACTCTTTTGTGTCACATCTTGAGGCACTTGTCCTCATCCTTGCATATATATGCAAAGCTTTGTACTCAATGTAATTTGGCTCAACTAAATAGAATCTTTGATATTGTGTTCCTTGTGTTTGTTTCTCATCTCCATGATCTCCTAAATTCTTACATGGTATTAGAGAACTAGACGAAAGTAATTTCAAATCTTTAGTTGAAAAAATGTGTTGTATTTAGTAGACTATTTTTGAATTTGGATGGCGCCTCTCTTATCTGCAGCAAAAAACTGAGGACATCCCTTCACGCCATCACCATTTTCACGTATTTGTAGGCTGGGCAACTATGTGTCTGAGTGATTTATGATCGCAGGCTGTGCAAAATTTGGCCTATCGGCCTTTTAGCACAACGCCCAACCTCAAAGAAATCATAGACCATTTGCAAAGACCCCTGAGCGGCATGAAGACCCCCTCACGCAACCCAAATTTTAGCTCTGTTGTATCTGCGATTATAGAGGTGTCACTCGGCCCCCATGCAGCCCTCTCTTCTCTCATATTTGCAGCGAATAGCAGCATGGAGAATCTCTACTGCAACCTTAGATTGCCTCGCGAGCTTGGACTAGAATCTCTACTGCCCACTCACGATGAAGGAAAGGATGAGCTACATTTTTTAGTGACCCAACGACCGTGGCCACATGCCATACATGGTTGTGGTTTTAAAGCAATTGTAGTTGCTCTTTTTTAAATCACCACCTTCTACAGGTTGTGCTACATTTACATGAGCATCAAAAGAATTTAGGAAGACGTAATGCAAATGTTGGGCGGTGCTTACTCCTGCATGACCTCCACACCAACTGAGATCTGGTCAAACTTGCTTTTGTTTCCAGCCACCCTTCAAGTCACATGCTATGATTAAGGATGCAAGAATGTCAGATTGAATATGACAAACACAATGAATATGACAATATACATATGAATCTTTGTTTATAAAAGAAAGGTGAGGAATAGAATTAAACAAGATCATGGCAAGCGTTTAAGCCCTATCACATGCGACAACTAACTCATAACAACCTAGGAAACAAGTATTAAATAAATGTCAACTAGATAAGATAAGTGACAAGTAATGCTTAACTAGAAAGATTCCTTCCTTGGACCTAAGTGGATTTAATGATGTAAATAGGACCTAGATAGGCAAAACACCTATTTACACCAACAATAATTGTAACGACCTGTCCCTTGCGTAAATTAAAACTTTCCAATTCTCACTTAAAACATGTAAAGGTAACAAGTAACAAAGATAATACAATAAAGTTCTTCCTTTCTTTATTGATAAATACGTACAAATTACAATATGTTTCCTCATGAATTTCATTTTCATTGCAAATATAAATCAGAGTTCAAAAGTAATACAGTTACATACATAGCTCATAAGCTTTTGCACAAATAGAAGTAAGAAGGTCCAAGAGTTCGTCCTTTCAAATCTTGGTACATCGACCGCTTGTTGTGGAGGAGAAACATCACTTGGGCGCTTTTCCGCCAACCACGGACTTATAATGCGGTCCCCCACATGATCATTTCATAATGAACAGCCCTCCCTTCGAAGAAGAGATTGGTAGGGTATCCTTTAACGATTGCCAACTGAGCATAGTGTTGTGTCCTACATAACTAGAACCTTGCTATTTCACAATCTCAATCTAGTACTTGGATCACAATGAACTGACAATGTAGTCTCAACTATCTCACGTCTATGTGGCAGTCATACATTTCACTACTTTGGCCAAAGTATTCTCATTCAGTACTTCGAATGAAGGTCATCTATCATAAACACTACTCAGGGCCGATTTGACTTGAGGCTTCCTTACTCTATGCATAGGTTTTGTCCTTCAATGGATGAAACCATCATCCCAGACATCCTACAATCATACGAACCTACTAGAAATGAAACAGTCTACAAGTGTCTTGTATCAATCCTCCTAATTAGGAAATCTTTATCCTAGGAGTACTTAGCTTGCCTCAGTTATCCTAATAACTTAAGCTAAAAGACTTTATTTGATTCTGCCTTCATTTCAATCCTAGTAGATAATAAGTACATCTACGTATTCTCCATATATAGAGATCATACACAACATGCAATAGTCATTCAAAATGCAAACAAATCCCTGCCTTTTATCTTTTCCCATTATTTCTCTTTAATGTAAGATAAGTAAACTAATCTCTTAAGCTTTTTACTCATATAATCTTTTTTTCACGATTCCTTAAATCATTGAATCCCTATATACTCGTCATATGGAGTTCATACATAATTCACACCTTAATGCAAAACACACACTAATGCAAATAGGTGTACACTTCATAAAACATGTATAACTATTCCTTGAGGTAATTTACTTACATGGTGCAACATAGAACCACTTCTTTGTTTATCTTAACTAAAGTATTGAACTCAATGCAATTCCCTAACTATGCACATTCAGTAATTACACTTTTAGATTTATATCAAGAAATACGCTTTAGAACATGAAAGAAGAAACAACATGCCTGGTATATGCCTTTCCCTTTAGAGGATGAACTTGATTGTGTTTGTAGCTCCTCAGACCTCCAACAAAAGACTTCCAGCAACTCTCAGACCAGTCTCTAACTCTTCCTCGGAAATTAATCACTTGCTACAGCTGAAAAGTAATCTCAACTTCTTACTGTGAACTCAGAAATTGTGAAGATAATGTATAGAGGATGTCTCTCAGTAAATGGTGAGATATGTTCTCAAAAAATATGAAAAGCTTCTCTCAGCAATAATGAAGCTCACTCACAGCTCAAAAAGGGATAGCCATAGTAACTAGTAAATGTTGAATGCTGGTACAAATTCACAGTATCTTTCAAACTCAGCAATATAGAATAATATAATCAAAACAGAGAATGATTATGGAAGCTCAATAAGAATGATAAACTCGGACTGTTCAATGTCCCCCTACAATGAATGGAAGGCGTCTATATATAGGCCCGAATTGCAACAGTTTTCCACTTAAGAAGGCATGCGGATTGACAAGTGCCCATAATTAGTCAAAATGATACTTGGCGGGTTCTTAAACTATTAATCATCAAAAATGGTGGTGAATCGACTTCCTTTAAAGCTAGAAAATCATGAACAATTCAACTCAGAAAGGTAAAACACCACCTACAGGAATTCATTTATTTAGGCGCCCAAGAGGAAATGACTCACCATTTTGTGAACTAGTCAAGGAAAATCTCCATACACCTTTCAATTATAGACTGTGTCGCCCCCTTTCCCAACTGCATTTGAGAATTTATGCCAGTTATATCTGCATTTTTCCCTCATCTGCCATTTCACGGGAAAAAAATTCTTCAGTTTTTTCCTTTAAAATTATATTTCGACTTTACACTATGAAGTATTTTATATTTCAAATATTTATCTCTCTTAATATTTCAATTTCCCATAGTTCAAAATATTTAATATTGATTTCAAAATCAAACATTTCCTTTTTAAAGTTTTCAAATGTAATATTTTTCTTTTAAATTTATACAATTTCTATTTTAATATCACACATTTATATATTTTATTATATATGTATTTTAATTAAGTGTAATATTTCTAAATATATAAACATATATATTTTTCGACATTACATCGTGATATTTATATATATTTACATATATGTAAATATTACCTTAATATTAATACATATATTTTAAATATATAAATATATAATATATTTTCATAGGTACTTATGTATTTATGTATATATCCATAATATAATCACATCGTTAATATATACATTTATACATAAATATATATATGTAAATTTGCTAGGTAATAATATTAAATATTATTTTCACCACAAACATCAGGCAGAATGTGTACATATTTACACCTGTGTATATGTATGTATGCGTATATACATGTCGAAACATGTGTATGAGCATATCCATCTACTTAACGTACACATGTATTGATATGTCTGTACATATAGATACGTGTTCACAATGTATAGATGTATACGTGTTCCCAATCAATCTTTAACATATATCTTTCACATCATTCATACTTGGGTCATGGTATAGCAAGTCTGATGTTAAACAAGCACATCTCCTAAAGCATAAAGAAGTGAATTCAGAACCCTTATGTCAATAAACAAGCCTATGGATGACTTACCCTTATCTCGACAAACAAACTTGGCTTACTCAATCTATAGTATGTGTGTGTATGCTCAATTTGGTAATTGTTACTGTTTACCCGACCAAGTTCCTCCCCGAATGATGTCTCTCCTTTGTCCAAAGGAACAGTCTTCATACCTGCACATCATGACATGACATCGGCAGTCATATGCTCATAACAAAGCAGAATACATGAAACATTTCAAAAGTTAGATTATTCACAAATCAATAACCTTCTATTCTCCTTTATGTAGTATTTCACCAAGAATAACATCAAATGAAACAACATTCATATTGAAAACAAGGTACAAGCATCATTAATTCCCCTCTAGAATTCACATTTACTCAATCTAGTGATGGTAAATTGTAACGTCAGAATTTGGGATGTAACATACTTCCCCCTTTGTGAATCATCGTCCTTGATGAGGTATAGCTTTTCAACATACAACTTAAGTCAAGTAAAATGTTACTTACAATTCACAAAATACGTAAGATTTATAAAACATTCAACCTATGTAGCAATCTTGTCCTTCCTGGAGCTTGCTTTGAGTGTTTACACTATTGTATGGGGAAATATTGTATGTTTCACACATACTTACTCTAAAGAGTTTTGACACATTTACACATCCGAGTTATAATAGTAACTATAAATCACACTACACACACAGTGATTAGAATTCATTGGTTCATGAATTTATCCTTAGCATAATCCAAATAGAAAAGGAAAGTCGATGCATTGTACACTACATCGTGGGTCCAATCCTTCTTTTTTGGTATTTACACTTTTAGACAACTCATAAAACAAGTACATCCATCACTTACACATTCATTTATCACTACCACATAGTACTTGTAGATGATTACTTATCCATCTCGAGCACAACTTTACTCATGGACACCTGTCAAATCTTGATACTGCTTCATACGTAAGCTTTGTACCACAAAGTTTCATTGATAACTTTGATCTATTACTCCTTTTTGACATTTTATCAAGTCTATGATTCACTCAATTCTAAGCCTTTTTCAGCTTAATTGAGTTTTTAACCTTTTATTTCATATAATGTTTCAGCTTCAATGTTTAGAAGTTTATAAATCATTCAAGACTTATTCTACCATCTTTGCTTATTTGACTATACATAATAATATACTGCACTTTCAATCCATTGAATGTTTTTGTAGTATGATCAAGGTTTACTCAACCTTATCATTATTGCCTAAACTGAGATAACCTCTTAGGATTACTAAGCCTCTACTTTCCACAATATATTATTTAGGATCAAATATCTTGTAAGTCAAATTTTCCTAAAACGTTGGTTTCATTGATGAGTTTGTCTACTTGAACATTGTGTCAGTTATACTAACATATACAAATTGTTTTGTCTCTTGTTCTACCACTTTTCCTTTGGAATCTCAAGAGAGTATACATGACTTACCAATGATGACATCCAGTCTTCATTTCCTAGTATACTAGTCATTACCTTGCCACATTCCATGCAGCCTCGCATTCTAACTTTCCAAGTTTATAGTGGTTTCTCATCCGACAATTCTTGTTGTCGTTCTGATGTCCTAACTCTGACATTAGTTTCCTCGTTCCATTCCAAATTCTTCAAAATTTTGGGTACATAGGTTCTTTTACATCAAATAATAGTCTACTCTTTGACTAGTTGAAAACCTATTTTACGATCTCACGCAATTTTTAATTCCCATATAATAATGGTTATAAGTTTTGAGGAGATAAATCTCATTTATCTTAGGACATCCATATCTTGGATCTCTATTGTCCTTGGATTTATTTTTTTAAATGGGGTACTTAATTCAAGTCAACCCACTCTTTTCCTTCCCCCCTTAGAGTTTCCACAACCTTTGATCTACTCAAAGTTGAACTCCTAGCAAACTCTTGCTTCTTTGTAAGGATTTGTCGTTCCTTGTTGTTGAATTTCCATTGTCTCTACCTTGTCTCAAGGAATGTTTCAAATATACTTTTCCCAAAGTTTAGATTTGTCATTGATTTTTAATCCATAGATTTCAATAACTCAGATCATCCAACGGGAGATCTAATGAATAATCAGCAACTTAAAAGTTACGAGAAACTTCATTAATTCCATTCTCTTTTTAACATTCTTTTAATGGAGGGTACTCCATATCCACAAAACTTTGTTGGTCGAAGTTCTTTTCTACTTAAAACATTGTTTCCTTTGCAACTTATTTTGTTTTGACACATAGTGCCACATTGTATTCCCTTTCCATTTGGAACATTCTAAACAAAAGTTGACTTTCACAAACATGAAGGCGAGTTCAGCTTATAATCTAACCAATCTATGTTTAATCTCTAGTAAAACTGTCCTGGCTTACCACTTCAGGTTTTTTTTTTTTTTTCCTCAGTCACTTTTCAAGTGACTTAATTCCAATGCTTGGAATCTTCCTCACTTTTAACTTCTTAAGATGCCAAAGTTGTTTGGTCTCTTTTTCACTTCTTAATCAAAACTCCAATAATCTAATTGATTTTGGTTAGTGGAACCTTGTCCACTTTACTTTAATTCAGACCATTCTGGTCTTTTCTCTTATCCCTAAGGTACTAACTCTTTTTCCTTGCAAGCTCCTATCTTTACATAAGAATTAGATTATTGTCAAGAGTTCTCCAACTCCCGTGGATACTTCCTTTGTTGACTTCCTTATTCAATCTAACTTATGCTGACATTGCATATACATAGATTCATAGTGTTTACTAAATCCAAAAGTTCTTGACTCTTTGCAACTATAGTTTGCTACTATAACAAGGGTTATCTTTATTCCTTTTTGGCTGCCTTAGAGTTATAAAACTATTTCGTTGGATAAAGGTATACACTGGTTATTCTATCTAGCCTTTCTTCATAACTTGATTGCATAATCTTTCGCATTCCTAGGTAATATTTGTTGGTTTAGGAGTTCCTTTTCTAGGGTTAACTTTTAACTTATTCCAATTTACATAAGTTACTAAGAATCTCCTTTTTCCTTTTCACTTCTCTAAGTTCTTTTCTCTTGCCATTGTGCCACAAGAACTTTTCCCAACCTTTATCTTCTGACAAGGTTTATGGCATTGTTGCGTAATGAGCTCACAGGTTTCAGTGTAGAACCTAGTAGCTCGGATACCACATGTAACGACCTGTCCCTTGCGTAAATTAAAACTTTCCAATTCTCACTTAAAACATGTAAAGGTAACAAGTAACAAAGATAATACAATAAAGTTCTTCCTTTCTTTATTGATAAATACGTACAAGTTACAATATGTTTCCTCATGAATTTCATTTTCATTGCAAATATAAATCAAAGTTCAAAAGTAATATAGTTACATACATAGCTCTAGTAATACTATATGTCTAGGGATATTATTGTAACGACATGTCCCTTATGTAAATTAAAGCTTTCCAATTCTCACTTAAAACATGTAAAGGTAACAAGTAAAAAAGATAATACAATAAAGTTCTTCCTTTCTTTATTGATAAATACGTACAAGTTACAATATGTTTCCTCATGAATTTCATTTTCATTGCAAATATAAATCAGAGTTCAAAAGTAATACAGTTACATACATAGCTCTAGTAATACTATATGTCTAGGGATATTATTGTAACGACCTGTCCCTTATGTAAATTAAAACTTTCCAATTCTCACTTAAAACATGTAAAGGTAACAAGTAACAAAGATAATACAATAAAGTTCTTCCTTTCTTTATTGATAAATATGTACAAGTTACAATATGTTTCCTCATGAATTTCATTTTCATTGCAAATATAAGTCAGAGTTCAAAAGTAATATAGTTCCATACATAGCTCTAGTAATACTATATGTCTAGGGATATTATTGTAACGACCTGTCCCTTATGTAAATTAAAACTTTCCAATTCTCACTTAAAACATGTAAAGGTAACAAGTAACAAAGATAATACAATAAAGTTCTTCCTTTCTTTATTGATAAATACGTACAAGTTACAATATGTTTCCTCATGAATTTCATTTTCATTGCAAATATAAATCAGAGTTCAAAAGTAATACAGTTACATACATAGCACTATGCTTAGTTGGTAATCATTAAAGGATACCCTACCAATCTCTTCTTCGAAGGGAGGGCCATTCATTGTGAAATGATTGTGTGGGGGACCGCATTATAAGTCTGTGGTTGGCGGAAAAGTGCCCGAGTGATGTTTCTCCTCCACAGCAAGCGGCCAATGTACCAAGATTTGAAAGGACGAACTCCTAGACCTTCTTACTTCTATTTGTGGAAAAGCTTACGAGCTATGTATGTAACTATATTACTTTTGAACTCTGATTTATATTTGCAATGAAAATGAAATTCATGAGGAAACATATTGTAACTTGTACGTATTTATCAATAAAGAAAGGAAGAACTTTATTGTATTATCTTTGTTACTTGTTACCTTTACATGTTTTAAGTGAGAATTGGAAAGTTTTAATTTACGTAAGGGACAGGTCGTTACAATAATATCCCTAAACATACAGTATTACTAGAGCTAGATGAAAAAGGAAGGATCATAATGAAGTTAGTGTTCATTCCTCAAACATGTACAAATTTGAGGACTGGGATAATCACCAAGTATCTCATTTAGAGGGATAATTTATCAATTGAATATGTCATATGGGAGTATGAAGAGTTCATCTAGAAATATCAACACTTGATTAGAATTGATGAAAATGCTTCTTTGAAGATGAGGGCATGTTGCACCCTTAATCCTAAAGTGTGGATAGGATTATGAGTAGTCAACTTGTGACTACCTTAACTCTTAATTAAGTTATATGATCATTATTATATTCATATTTATATATTTAGGTCATCCTTGGTGTTATCTTTGAGTGTCTAATTCATCCTAGATGGTAGCCAAGACATACTTAAGTATATATAGGAACTAGAAGTAAGTTTATTATCTTTAGATTATGAAGTGTGTACTAATTGGAAATATTTTTAGGTTGGCCCCTCAAAATGGCTTTCTATTCTAATTTATTATCAATTATATGCAAAATATTTCATATTATATCCATTTAATTGTGTCATTTATTTCATTACAAGTGGTACTAGAGCATGATCTGGGCATTGTGAAGGTAAGGTAATTATTTTTAAAATTTTAGAGGTCATTTTAGTGATATGTTATAATTGAGAGAAAATAGAAATTGAGATGCATATCTATTTTATGATCCATTAATTCAGTAACTATCTTAGAAGTGGCAAATTTTTGCATGAATTCAGCTCATGACATTAACACATCTTATTGCCATCACCACTCGTCACCATAGATTGATATTCATCTCTAGATCTTTTATTTATCACCCTAATCAAATCTATGATTATAGACTTGACATACGTTTTTCCCATAATCACAAATCTAAACTTTGAAATTTGAATATTCAAATTCAAATTCAAATGCAATTGAACCCCTACTAATTATTGTCTCAACTTGATACACATTTGTATTGATTTGAGTGCTATGTTATTATATTTAAAGATATTTATTCATTTATTTTGAGATGATTGAAAACCATTTAGAAAATTTTGATCTAATAAAAAAGTTTTGATAATTTTTTTTTGATAAAGAATATATGAAAACATCATAACAGCAATATTACGCCAACATACATCATCCTAAAGACACGAGTGATGAGAATGTGATCTTTCACAATTCACCAAATTCGCAAAGATATCATCACCTGGTTGGAGGAGCTTGGCACCTTCTCATTAAAGATTTCGTCTGTCTGAACGTTAGGTTTGAAAACAGCAACTCGGGAAGATGGATCCAAAAGAAGAAAAAGACAGTGTTGATGATGAAGTTAATAGTATTATACGATTAGAAATAGTTAATTCATGCAAGGGCCATTAAAATAAGGTAATGGGAAGACCAGGCAACAGGAAAACATCCAAGGGATCTCAATCCTGTCCCCATCGTAGACAAACACCACAACTTGTTCTCTAACTCCCAACGCCAAAGCATGTTTCTAAAATGTAATAATATATTGTCAGAGCAGCTCATTCGTTCACGGAAATACTCAAAATACGCTCGTGGGCATATCCATTAGTTTATGAAACCCCGGATTAATTTAAGTGGGCCTCACTAATTTGTGTAAGTAAATGCTAAAATTGAAAGACGGACATTCAGCTAAAATGGCTTGACGCTTTTAATCGTAGGAGCATGTGCAAAGAGATTAAAAAAAGTTTCTAGGATGTGCTTCAGACTGCTTGTGACCCTCTTTGAGAGAATATACATATATATGATTTATAGTATTATTCTTCATATTAAATTGTTATTTTTGTCTTTTGGTGAGTAGTTGTTTTACTGAGAAGAACAACGTTTCGAGCTATTAATTCATTGAAAGCTAAAATAGAGAGATGTTACTAGAATAGAAGAGAGTGAGAGAAACTTTACCTAAGAATATAGGTTATACAATTTAGAAATAGATAAGGGAAAGGTAGATCAAAAGAAATAAGACGATTTTTTTTTTTCAAAAAGAGGCATTTTATTTTCATATGCAGAATAATAGGGAGATACATTTAGAAGAAGATCAGATTTTTGTCTTTGATTATGTGTAGGTGTGTAGTGGGAGAAGTGGAGCTCATACAAAGAGGGAGTATAGACTTCAGAAAAATATTCATCTTGTTTTGGTGTGACATACTAATCTAACGTAATGTTCATAAGTTTTGAGTATGCACATAAGAAAAGAGCACCTTATATAAATGGTAAGTTATATACTTTATACCCTTTAAGTGGCTTCCACAGATTAGAAGGCAACCTATCTAAGGAGCAGAGAGAATTCAAAACTAAAATAAGGAAGGCCACATTTCATAGGAGACACTTGTTTCCAATATTTCTTAAACTTTAGAAGACCTTCATAGCACCATTTGCAAGTCCCTAGCAATAGCATCATTCTTTTGGTGATTTTTTCTTGCAGTCTCAATTCCTGAGTATGAACCACAATATGTAGACCAAACGATGAGGTTAATCAAGACAAAGGGACAAAACTATGATTAAACCAAAGAAAGAAAAAATTTAACTTATTCAAAAAGTGAGGGATGAATCCTCTACACTTTGATTCGTTTCAAGCTAAAGATGGTGCTCATAAAAACCTTTATAGAATGTATACAGTTTGCTTGGTCACACAACTTAACCAAGCACTATGTATAACAAGATTCCTAAGATAGGTTATCACTCTATATCTTTAGATTTGTTTACCAAATTTGTAAACCATAAATGACTCAACAAGGTAAACATATGATAAGCTATGATGTAACATTAGATGTAAAAATAATAATATCTCATAGATAACTTCACTCATAACCAAGTACATCATCAATAACCTAAATAAAAAACATGCACAATTTCCTAGAGATGACTTGTAAATTATAAGTTCACAAAATATTTGACATAAAGTTATAATAGGGATTATATTCGAATAACATAACTAACAATTAATTTACCATAACTACAAGAATTATTTTCATTTAATTTCAAAGTATTGGATTAGCTACAATCAATATACACTAGTGCCTAATCCTATAAGAATAGAGGTAGACTATAAGTAACTATTGTAAAAGGTGTCTCAACCTTGCTCCTAATGTTAAGGTTACACAAGGTGTGAATTTCAAATGAAAAATAGAAAAAACTTAATCTATAAGATATAGACTTAATTTTTGGCCAAAATAAAAAAATTTAGTTGCTTGACACTCCCTATAGGGGGTAGATCTCTTCATGTGCTTCAATTTAAAAAACGTGGCCCATTCAATCCACAAGAATAAAAGTTTGGCCTTTAGAAGTTTTCTTAGGAAATGTTATTTTTTTTTATGTATTAAAGAGCTATAAAGGGAATTTATACCTGTTTGCTAACTTATTATGTGTATTATGAATATGGGATAAGTTGGGTGCCATTTTTGGGTGTTTTTAGCACATGGGTTTCTAATAACCATTTGATGGTTTCAGATTATTTATATCTTATATATTAGGTGCTTGATATGGAGATTGTGTATAATTTTTGTAGATACTGTTAAGTTGTAAGATTCCCTCCAATTCTTTGGTTGGTGATAGTGTTGTGAGGGCTCTACATATGTATTATAATCATGATTAACTAAATAATATATTGAGCTACTTTGGTGTGAGGTTTTTCTCCAAAAATGGTTTTCCCCATGTACACCTATGTTATGGTATTTATTTCTTATTTTCTATTTAAATATATTTATGTTTCATGTTAATGTTAAACTATTAAAATTTTCACAACACTCTCCTTATAATATTAGTTTAATAGGTATTTTGTGTACCCTTCTTCCTTTCAAACACAGCTATAATTGTGATGTGGTTCACAATTTTAGAAAAGCCTAATTCATTTGTTTTTGTCTTGCAAACCCTAGACCCTCAAATACCTTCCTATCTTTAACATTACAAACTATTCTTGAATATAAATTTCCAATTCAAGAACCCCATATATTAGATTAGAAAGATTTTCTTTCATGGAATTCTCAATATAAATATTTATCACATTCGTAGTAAGAAAACTAACTAATCTATAATACAAGCTATTGTAGTGTAGAAAATGTGTCCCTTTACATTTCCACACTTAATTTGGGAATTAATATTAAAATTAACTTAATTATGCCTTAATTTAGTGTTGTAATATGTATTTTACATATTCACATTAAGTTTAGGGCCCTATTAATTAAAATGGACTTAATAATTCCTTAATGTGGTGTTGTAAAGTGTACCTCTTTACACTTTCACACTTATTTAGGGATCCCTTAATTAATTGAGCTTAATTTTCCTTAATTGTCCCATTTAATTCAAATCCAAGCCTAATTAATTGCATTTTTTGAAGAGTAAACCTGACATTCATTAATGCATAAACATAACACTTCTCATTGAGAAATGTGTGTCCTAGGTGAGTGACCTAGGACCCATTCACCCATGGATGAATGTTTCTTCACTTAGATCTAGGACACTAATTTAAATTATATTTTGGGTGTTATTTTAATGTTTTCAAATCCATAGTTCAATGTTAGCTTGTGATATTTGAATTTCAGGAAATTAAGGATAAATTACTATAAATACAAAGTTATTTTATCAGATCAACATTAGATTTTTAGAGATCAATTACAAAGAGTCAAGATTATTGTCAAGAGCATTCAAGAGAGGATTTCTTCATCATTTGTTGCAGCAATGAAGATATAAGAATTATGTCAAATTTGTGTGGAGTCATGCATGTTTTTGGATCTAACATTGTGATTTAGGTTTCATGATTCAATCAAGCATTCAAAGTATCATTTCAAAGCAAGATTCAAGTATCAAGATCCACATCCATTGAAGCCATTTCATGCAAGCTCAACATCAAGATTTCGGTCCTTCAAAGGTTCATTCAAGGGTTTGGTGAGTTGTGAAATTGAGTTGTTCATTCATCATCCCTTTCATGCTATTTCATTTCATTTCAAGGTTTAATTACCAAAACAGGGTTTGACCAAAGTAAACCCCCATTCACCAAAAATAAACATTTTTCCCCTCTCTTTGTGTGTTGCAAATTTGCAAGTTGAAGATCTCAAAAGTGCAAAATCGCAAAGTTGTCAAAGTTGTCACCTCTATTGTCATCGAACGGAAATTTAGATCTTGGATCAATTTTATGCTCAATCTATTGAATCCAAGTTATAGATCACATTTTAGAGTTAATTTTCTATTTTTAATATTTCTCCCCAAAGTGGTCCTTGACCTAGAACCCCATCCTAACACAAAAAGGGAAATTGCAAGATTCCTCAAAGAATTCACTCACCTAAGGGTTGAAAGTGGATTTTGACTTGAGGAATCTCATTTCCTGAATGAAATAGAAGAATAGGTAGGTTCATTCAACCTGTTTTGACCTTGCTATTGATAGTAATTTTGGTGAAACATTCCAAATTTAGTATAAAGCCCTATGTGTTTGAACCTAACCCATTTTTCTATGTTTCATTTTGGTGAACCTGAGTTCTTGAACATTATAATTTCTGATTTGGAATGCATTCAATCCCTAGAGCTAGGATTGGAATCAATTTATTACATTTAGGGTTATCAAATTTGGCATAAAGTTGCATTGCATTTTAGGTGTAAACATGCATTTTGCATTCATTTTAAATCTAAAAATTCAATAGTGTTTGCATATTAGTTACTTTTCATCATTCATATTCAAAAATTGAGTCAAAATTGCATTTCAAAAAGTTTCATATAGTTCATCATTTTTCATTAGTTTTACTTGCCAATTTAGGCCATTAAATTCTAGAAATTTCTATCATAAAAGTTACAACCTGAAACCTCGAACAAAGAACACATAAAATCACTTAAAATTTTCATTTTTCGTTTCTAAAAAAACCATGTACTAGGACCCATTCACTGCTAGGCGAATGAATCCTTTAGGGCATCTTAAAACCATCTTTTCTAAGGTTTTTTGTGGTTTTCTGCACTTCCTAAAGCTATTGCTAACCTACTGTATCATTCTGGAAAGTTTTAGGAATTTATGATTTATGCATTAAGTTCTAATCATCCATTTTAAGTTAGGCATTTAAAATTGAAAAAAAATGTTGTATTTCACTTTTGTAGAGAAATTATTGCATTGTTTTTTCATTACAAAAGTCTCTTGTTACCATAGTTCATGTTCTATTTTCAGGGTATATGCAGGATCATGATGGGCCAAAAAGTGGCGATATGATGGGTATGTGTAGGGTATGTGGCTAATGACTTTTTTCTTACCCAAAATTGATGAAACGAAAAGGGTTTTTAGAGGAGATTCTCAGCTTTCCACCAATATAAACTATGCTTTAATTTGAATTTAATAAATCATTATTATTCATTTTCTATTTGAATTACGACTAAAGTCCTAATTGATAGGCTGATTGAAAAACATCTATATCTTTGAAATGGTATCACATTTTTTGAATCTGAAACATGCATCACATTCTATGCTTCACATACATTTTTTGAATCTGAAACATGCATCACATTCTATGCGTCACATTCTATGCTTCACATTTTATGCCATAGGGTGAATGAGTCCTTAGAAAAAACAGATGTACACAACACTTATCCCTTCTAGATCTGTCAGAATCTTTGTATGTTCCTTCAATTTTATGTTTAATCTAATGAATCCAAGTTATAGATCACATTTTGGAGTTTGTTTTCTATTTTTAATATTTCTCCCCAAAGTACTATTTGACCTAGAAAAAAAAGAAATTGCAGGATTCCTCAAAGAATTCACTCACCTAAGTGTTGAAAGTGGATTTTGACTTGAGGTATCTCATTTCTTGAATGAAATAGAATAATAGGTGGTTCATTCACCCCATTTTTACCTTGCTATTTCTAGAAAGTTTGGTGAAACATTCCAAATTTAGTATAAAACCCTTTGAACCTAACCCATTTTTCTATGTTTCAGCTATATGACCTAGAAAATGAATGGGAGATCAAATAAAAAACTAAAAACTAAATAGTTCAAAATAAAATTCAAAATATATCACAGCAATGTGAACCGTCAATTTTAAGGTTTGAGATCTATGTACTTCTCTTACACTCTTAGGGTTTTTCACTTAAAGGGAGAGAGATAGATCCTACACCCAAAATTGAGGTGGTTCACTCAAACTAAGAAATGTATGATGTAAATGTGACTAAATGCAATGATCTAAGTGCAGCTAATTGATGAAATTGACTTATTATGAATGCAAAACTAATGAAATGTGTAATGTTTGAAAACACAATGATGTTTGTAAAAGACCTAAAGAGATGAACAATGCAAATGTTCAAATAGTTAGCTATAACTTAGAATGTGTGCACCTATAAGACTGATGAATACTAGAAATCACTCTAGAAATATGGAAAAGTTGAGTTTTTGGCTGACTGGGACTGATTCGCCACCTTGGGAAATCAGTCCCAGGTTAGGGTTTTCTACCCACAAACTGGTTTCTGCTAAATGTGTATTGGAATATGAATTTAACTATGACATCCACCTCAAATGGGACTTATTATCCATCCATGGAAAATCAGTCCTTTTTCAATTTTCTACAAATTCAAATCTCATATTTGTACCTTATCACCTGCACAACACTTCTTAATGGAAACCCTAATCTGGATCTCAAAAAATTCTTGTAAAACAACTTAAAATTTGTTGTCTAATGGGGGGTTTTCCTTGGCCAAACCAATAATTGGGTAATCAGACCTTGAATGGATTAAATTTGGATAAAATTGCCTTAAGTGTTTAAAGACTAAGAAATTTTGAAGTATGATAAAACCCTATTCTATTGTGCTAGAATAAGATGTGCAAAATATTATTTGAATGGTGCAAGACTTCAATCCTAGAAACCCTACAACAAATCAAATGGATGTAAATTACATGCAAATTTAATGCAAACCTTAAATCTGAATATATAGAGAAAATGGAGGATGGAATCACTTTGAAAACAAGTCTTTAGGTGTGATTTGATGCCTAGTTGCATCTCCTAAACCTAGATTTCTCCATGATTCTCCATAGGAATCCATCATCAACTCTTTACAATGTTGGATCTTGAATGAGAAGTGAGCTTTAAGACATGCAAAAACCCTAGTTTGCTTCCCTAAAGCTTCAACTTTGTTGTAGAAAATAATAATGAAACTTATTGTGGAAGAATCTTAATGCTTGAATTTTAATTTTGCTATGTAAAAATGGCTAAGAGATGTGAAAAATGACCTAAGATGTGTATTTATAGGCATCAACACCAAATTTTCCTGTTATTTAGACCTAAGAGGCCGACATCCATTGAAAAATTAAGTTGAATTGATTAAATTCCTTCTCAAATTTGAATTTCCCCCCAAAAGGGACTCATTCGCCACCCTTGGAGAATGGGTCCCACCAGAGGGGACTCAATCACCTAAGGTGGAAAATGGGTTCCACTAGTGGTTTTGGGAGGTGGGTTTTTAGGATATGAATAAATTAAGTTTTGTTTGTCAGGATTTAGATGATTTTTCAAGTGAAATGGGGCTCTAGATAAAAAATAATGGGTCTTAGGGGCCTATAAATGTTGTTTTGAAGAATAAATGATGCAAGGGTACACAAAAGTAGGTACAAATTAAGTGTGAATTTCATTTTCTTCAAGAGTGTCCAATTTTCTATGCCACATTTAGCCCCCACTTTAGTGCCCATATGGCTCTATGTGCATATGTAAGCTAAAAGACTCTAAACAGTGCACTTTATTCTAGATAAAAGGATACTCATTCAGAAGACAGGAGAATGAAGCCCCTAGTGTAGTTGTCTGCAAAACCACAACATAACCCATGAAACAGAAAAAAAAGAAAAAATTTGTAGTAGTCAAAATCTATTGAGGATGATCTGTTCCTTAGATTTTCAAATTCATGGGTAGAATCAATATCAAACTAGAGCCTAAAAAGGGGAAAAAGGGCAATGTCAGCAAAACCAAATGAGTAAAGAATCCATTCAACCATTTAAAGACATGAAAAAAATTCACTACAATTTGATGAAGTTGATTATGAGCAACCACTGAATCAAAAGAAATGGAAAATTTTATGGAAGAGGATGAGCTGAAAAAGGTTTTAGGATTTTGGGCTAGAAACAAGTACTTCCCTATAGAGTAAAAAAGAAACCTAGTTTTTGTTATTGCCTTTGAAAATACAAAAGAGGTCAAAGAAATATTCGCTTAACTATTTCATTCTGCAAAACACCCTAGTGAAATGATTAGTAATGATTGGAGTTCGTTATATTTTACGTTCTTTAAGGGAGAGTCAAAATCGCACAATCTAAAGAGTCTTGTGTAAGTGTGCACTTGTACTAGCAAGTGATTTTGTCACAAAATAAAGGGTTTTTCTACTATTGATAAAGGTTATTTCGAGACTCCTAGACATTTGATATCCCCTCCAAAACACAAAATTATTTTTCAAAAGAGTTATTTTGTGATTCATAGAGTTCATGGTCATTTTACAATGAATGTAAGGGGGTAACAAAATTAACACCTAGAGGATTTAGCTCCTTCCTATGTGTTGAGGCATATCTTAATTGATCTAGTTTTCATTTTATCATGCTTCTATAATACTACCCATCCTTTTCTTGCCTAGTGGTAGCAAGGGGAAAGATAGCCTTTTCCTCCGACCTTGAGTTGTCTCTTTTGGTAGATGACACCTTCCAGGTATATAAGAGCATCTTGGGATTGGATGACACCTTAAGAATTTGGTTGCATGTTACATACCTTCTATGCTTTAGATGCATTGGGGGAGACCCCTTTCCCTCTCCTCTTTCAGATGAGCTCATTAAGAACATATGATTGGATAGGGCTTTCATATAAGTCTCATGTTCTCTTCCTGAGGTAGATTGATCATTTCACTAGAAGAAGGATTTTCACAACAATGGATGAGAAATGTTCTAAATGAGGGCATGTTGCATTATTTTCGACATCCTCATGTGATTGATGGATTTTATGTTCTTCTTGTATGTGCTCTGGTTCTCATTAGGTTTGAGTACCTCTAGAGCATGATTTTCATCTTGGATTCCTCCATGGAGACATTAGGCACAATGTTCCCTAGAGATCCTTACTGATCTAAGCTAGACCCTTTGAACAAACCTTTATTTGCATTTTTTTCATAATTTGAGCATAATACAACTAGGCTAACCTTATGAAGCCCAAAGATATAGTTTCACTATGGCACTACGAGGTTGTCAAAGGGATACTTTAGTATGGAGTACATTGAGACTGTAGAGGATGATTTCTCATGAGACACTTTCAACTCACCTAGGGATGGCCTAGGTTCATTAGCTGAGATGAACATGTGCTTTTTGCATAGGGCATTGAGTTATGCTTGTAAATCATTTCAATATTTGAACGATTCACATCACATTGGATCAGGTTGACCAACCCTCTGGCATGCCTTCATTATGAGCATGAGAGTGGTCAGCGCACATAATACCCTGTATGGTTCCCTTTATGTCATGTTAGGTGATGTGGAACTAGATCAGGGAGATGATCACCCTCCAAATCTTTGTATGCTATAGGTCCACATTAGATACACTTGGACTGATAGTTTATGTGAGTATGATACAAGTGTCTTCCTCACTAAAGTGGAGGACCAAATGGAGGAGAAAAGGATGTATTACGATTTTACCTTAACTGAGTGAATTGATGATGAAAATGAGCTTAGAGATCCTTAATTTAGTGTTGTAATATGTATTTTACATATTCACATTAATTTTAGGGCCCTATTAATTAAAGTGGACTTAATTTAATTCCTTAATGTGGTGATTTAAATTATACCTCTTTACACTTTGACACTTATTTAGGGATCCCTTAATTAATTAAGCTTAATTTTCCTTAATTGTCCCTTTAATTCAAATCCAAGCCTAATTAATTACATTTTTTGAAGAGGAAACCTGACATTCATTAATGTCTAAACATAACACTTCTCATTGAGAAATGTGCTTCCTAGGTGAGTGACCTAGGACCTTAGTTTAAATTATGTTTTTGGTATTATTTTAATGTTTTCAAATCCATAATTCAATGTCAGCTTGTGATATTTGAATTTTGGGTAATTAAGGATAAATTACTATAAATATAAGGTTATTTATCAAATCAACATTATATTTTTAGAGATCAATTACAAAGAGTCAAGATTATTGTCAAGAGAATTCAAGAGAGGATTTCTTCATCATTTGTTGCAGCAATCAAGATCCAAGCATTATGTCAAAGTTATGTGGAAACATGCATGTTTTTGGAGCTAACATTGTGATGTAGGTTTCATGATTCAATCAAGCATGTTCAAAGTATCATTTCAAAGAAATATTCAAGCATCAATATCCACATCCATTGAAGCCATTTCATGCAAGATCAACATCAAGATTTTGGTCCTTCAAAGGTTCATTCAAGGGTTTGGTGAGTTGTGACATTGATTTGTGCATTCATCATCCTTTTCACGCTATTTCATTTCATTTCAAGGTTTAATTACCAAAATGGGGTTTGACCAAGGCAAACCCCCATTCACTAAAAGAAAATATTTTTTCCCTCTCATTGTGTGTTGCAGATTTGCAAGTTGAAGATCTCAAAAGTGCAAATTTGCAAATTTTTCAAAGTTGTCATCTTTGTTGTCATCTCATAGAAACTCAGATCCCAAATTTATTTCTAATTGTTCAACAATGAAAATTGGGAATATAAATGTGTAGAAATAGGAGCAGAGAACCCACAAATAGATTTTGGAGAGGCCTACCCAGGACCCATTCACCATAGGGTGAATGAGTCCTCAGATAGCTTCTAAAAACACCATTTTGTGAGAGGTACATAACATTTATCCCTTCTAGATCTGTCAGAATCTTTGTATGTTCCTTTAGTTTTATGTTTAATCTAATGAATCCAAGTTATAGATCACATTTTGGAGTTGATTTTCTATTTTTAATATTTCTCCCCAAAGTACTATTTGACCTAGAGACCTTGTCCTAACAAAAAAAGGGAAATTGCAGGATTCCTCAAAGAATTCACTCACCTAAGTGTTGAAAGTGGATTTTGACTTGAGGTATCTCATTTCTTGAATGAAATAGAATAATAGGTAGGTTCATTCACCCCATTTTTACCTTGCTATTTCTAGAAAGTTTGGTGAAACATTCCAAATTTAGGATAAAACCCTATGTCTTTGAACCTAACCCATTTTTCTATGTTTCAGCTATATGACCTAGAAAATGACTGGGAGATCAAATAAAAACCTAAAAACTAAATAGTTCACAATAAAATTCAAAATAAATCACACCAATGTGAACCGTCAATTTTAAGGTTTGAGATCTATGTACTTCTCTTACACTCTTAGGGTTTTTCACTTAAAGGGAGAGAGATAGATCCTACACCCAAAATTGAGGTGGTTCACTCAAACTAAGAAATGTATGATGTAAATGTGACTAAATGCAATGATCTAAGTGCAGCTAATTGATGAAATTGACTTATTATGAATGCAAAACTAATGAAATGTGTAATGTTTGAAAACACAATGATGTTTGTAAAAGACCTAAAGAGATGAACAAAAATGCAAATAGAATCAAATAGATAGCTATAACTTAGAATGTGTGCACCTATAAGACTGATGAATACTAGAAATCACTCTAGAAATATGGAAAAGTTGAGTTTTTGGCTGACTGGGACTCATTCGCCACCTTGGGCGAATCAGTCCCAGGTCAGGGTTTTCTACCCACAAACTGGTTTCTGCTAAATGTGTATTGGAATATGAATTTAACTATGCCATCCACCTCAAATGGGACTTATTATCCATCCATGGAAAATTAGTCCTTTTTCAATTTTCTACAAATTCAAATCTCATATTTGTACCTTATCACCTGCACAACACTTCTTAATGGAAACCCTAATCTGGATCTCAAAAAATTCTTGTAAAACAACTTAAAATTTGTTGTC
The DNA here is from genome assembly GCA_007258455.2 of Sequoia sempervirens. Classification (NCBI taxonomy): domain Eukaryota; kingdom Viridiplantae; phylum Streptophyta; class Pinopsida; order Cupressales; family Cupressaceae; genus Sequoia; species Sequoia sempervirens. The sequence continues at coordinate 3,595 of VDFB02027938.1, read as the reverse complement.
TAATGGGGGGTTTTCCTTGGCCAAACCCATAATTGGGTAATCAGACCTTGAATGGATTAAATTTGCATAAAATCGTAGCCTTAAGTGTGTTAAAGACTAAGAAATTTTGAAGTATGATAAAACCCTATTCTATTGTGCTAGAATAAGATGTGCAAAATATTATTTGAATGGTGCAAGACTTCAATCCTAGAAACCCTACAACAAATCAAATGGATGTAAATTACATGCAAATTTAATGCAAACCTTAAATCTGAATATATAGAGAAAATGGAGGATGGAATCACTTTGAAAACAAGTCTTTAGGTGTGATTTGATGCCTAGTTGCATCTCCTAAACCTAGATTTCTCCATGATTCTCCATAGGAATCCATCATCAACTCTTTACAATGTTGGATCTTGAATGAGAAGTGAGCTTTAAGACATGCAAAAACCCTAGTTTGCTTCCCTAAAGCTTCAACTTTGTTGTAGAAAATAATAATGAAACTTATTGTGGAAGAATCTTAATGCTTGAATTTTAATTTTGCTATGTAAAAATGGCTAAGAGATGTGAAAAATGACCTAAGATGTGTATTTATAGGCATCAACACCAAATTTTCCTGTTATTTAGACCTAAGAGGCCGACATCCATTGAAAAATTAAGTTGAATTGATTAAATTCCTGCTCAAATTTGAATTCCCCCCCAGAAGGGACTCATTCGCCACCCTTGGAGAATGGGTCCCACCAGAGGGGACTCAATCACCTAAGGTGGAAAATGGGTTCCACTAGTGGTTTTTGGAGGTGGGTTTTTAGGATATGAATAAATTAAGTTTTGTTTGTCAGGATTTAGATGATTTTTCAAGTGAAATGGGCCTCTAGATAAAAAATAATGGGTCTTATGGGCCTATAAATGTTGTTTTGAAGAATAAATGATGCAAGGGTACACAAAAGTAGGTACAAATTAAGTGTGAAATTGTCTCTTTTCTCAAGAGTGTCCAATTTTCTATGCCACATTTAGCCCCCACTTTAGTGCCCATATGGCTCTATGTGCATATGTAAGCTAAAAGACTCTAAATAGTGCACTTTATTCTAGATAAAAGGATACTCATTCAGAAGACGAGAGAATGAAGCCCCTAGTGTAGTTATCTGCAAAACCACAACATTATGAACCACATCCTGCAACATAAATTTGTTAGTTGTCCAAAAATCCTTGTATCTATCTTTCTAGAAATCAAATTCGAGGGTAGATGCATGCCCCTCCTTGATTCTGCTTGCTTTATGGAGGTGGAATCAAGGGAGCAATCTAGCCACGTCAAATAAGTAACATCATACCATCAGAAATTTCTAAGTACCATGCCACATAATGATAGACGATTGATGATGTCAAGTGTAGAATCACAATTGCAATGCATCAAATGACATCGAAAAAAGAGTTCTCTAGCTCCTGTTATGTTATTTTGGAGAAAAAGTACTTTATTAACTCTTAAGAAAAAAAAAATAACCCTATTTTAATGCATAAAAAAGGGATGAAAATAGGTGAAAAGAGGTAAAGGAGAGTAATTTGGCACTTACTATTTCATTTTACCTTCCCGTAGCTTGAGAGTGACGAGTGAGATGAGAAGATGTCGAGTAGACAGGGTTACACGCCTTCATTACTAGATGAGCTTCAAGAGTAGGTGGCGCGTGGCGAGCTGTACCATGAGGTGAGTCAATTCTGCAACTTTCACTTAGTGATTTTTTAATGATTTAATGATTTTTAATGAATTTATAGGTTAATTTAGGATCTTAGAATTTTTTTTTGCAAAGTATCCCCTTTTTTCATGAAGTGTCCCATTTCTTCGTAAAGTGTCCCTTTTGTTTGCAAAGTGTCTCGTTTCTTCACAAAGTGTCCCACAAGGGTTGTAAAGTGTCTAGGGCCTATAGAAAAGCACACTAGAGGAACTTTAGCACACTTCCATGATGAATAATGTAAAAAATGAAAATATTAGATGATTTTTTAGAGTATATTTTTGTGATTTTAATAGGTACCCACCCGGTCGTGACAATAGCTAGGGGGAAACAAATTAGCTTTCCTAGAGATCTAGCTCCAGTACTATTGGTAGAGGGGAGCATCTACAGGTAATAGGCATCTATTGGGCATATCTGTGCCACCTATGAGATACCACAATGCCATGTTGATGGCCCTATGCGAGCATTGGGACACTGACACATGTACCTTTCACCTCCCGACCGGGGAGATGACCATCACCTTAGAGGATGTACACCAGATTCTCTGAGTTCCTATTCAAGGAGAACATGTATATTTCTGAGGTGATTGGTCATTTCACAAGAAGAAGGTGGACATGTAGTACTGCTTGGATGGACCTATTCATGATGAATGCATGAGAGCACGTGAGATCTTCCCATGCTACTATATTCATGAGCTCCCATAGTGAGATGGATTATGATGCATATGGTGGCTCTGGTTCTCAATCCTGATGGATGAGAGACACACCTAGATGGAGGATTGGTTCATTTGATTCATGGGATGGAAGAGCATAGGATGGTCTATGCGTAGGGATGCTGCATCCTAGCACATCTTTATTATGATCTAAGCTGATTTTGTTCTGAGAGATCGATAGTATGGTGCACTGCATGCTTCTACAAGTGTGGTACCTCAAGCATATTACATGTACCATGCCTATCGGCTTCCCATGTACTATAGCCACAAGATATCCATGAGCCTTCAACTATCCACTACGACACTTGTGGCAATACAAGGTTCTACATTTTTGGAGTGTGAGATTTGACCGACTGGAGGAGGATGAGGTCCTATGGAGACCTTATCAACTCACACTATAGTGGCTAGATCCCACATGACAGCTGAGGAGGATGCAAATGGATAAATTTTTAGCTAGGAGGCATGACTATGTTGTACATCCTTTCTATTATGGTCGATTCATGCGATAGTTTGGGCAGGTGTAGACACCCCCAAGGGCATGCCCCTTCATTAGGAGATCAATGCAGAGTGCCCAGAGGCCATGGGATACCAGTTGGTTCACTATAGATCATGTTATCCAAAGTGAACTAGATTCTTCAGATCATGATCAGCCACCAATCTCTGATGCTAAAGATGTCGGCAACATAGATGAGCATGAGGAGTGGTGGTCAGCGACACAAAGAGCTCCTGTATTTCCCATGGATGTCATGATAGGTGATGTTGGACCAGCACTAGATGAGGGAGATGAGCCAAAGGACAAGGCAAAGGATGTATGATATAGGTCGATAGATATATTTACTGATGTGATTGATGATGAGTATGATTCAGATGTCGATCCTAACTATGAGGACCAGGATGGAGGAGAGGAGGAGGAGTATTACGAGGAAGAGCCAACCCTGAGTGAGGTTGATGAGGTAGCGACTGACGATCGACATGAGCGAGGAGATTCCTCACACACTTGTGTGACCAGATCACATGCAGTAGCTATAGCAGACATGGGTACCCATAGTCATAGAGAGGCTAGCACGTCCTCCATGCCCCCCAGAGAGGATGATGTGGATATCCCTCAATGGATTGGAGATATAGGTGATGATATTTAATTATTTGCATGTACTTTAGTGTTTACACTTTATATATATAT
>VDFB02027936.1:0-69234 GCA_007258455.2 Sequoia sempervirens | reverse complement strand
AACCCAAGTGGTTGTTACAACTCTAATGCATAGGTGCATAGCCCCACTCAAAATATCCTCCTGGGTAAGATAGGGAGGTTTGTTCAAAAAACCAAGAAACAGTAGCATCTTGGGTTACAAAGCAATGGACCCACAAATAGGGGATCATAATATAGGTGACCTTGAATTAATCGATCTACTATAAAATATTTTGTAGATTTGGTGAATTTTCAGTCCCATAGTATGTGCTTTATCTTCTGTTGTGAGAATACATACATATCCCAAATGACCTATAGGGAACTCTCTTAGTTTCTCAACTATGTCCAACTTAATCCTGACATAAGTGCATAATCTATGTGAGTCATAACAAACTATTTATTCTATAACGAGCATCATTTACTTGGAAGTATGAAATTGTTATTACTCTTTTGGCTTGATATTCTCTTCAAATTACCCTTTTACCATGACATGCCGGTATTACCATTTTGCTATGACATGCTCTTAAAATCATTATTTACCCTTTTGTCGTTATATGGTCTTCTCAAGTTCCTATTATGGTACTAAGAGTTCAAAAGTCACAACTTAAAAATCAAATGAAATTGTAGTTTTCTTTTTCTGCATCATAATGATACCATAATTTATGATCCATGTTGAATGCGGTTTGCCTCCATTGATGCTACTAGGCTCTGAATAATTGTTATCTTAAGAATGCTAACATACTCAAGAATCAGGATCTATGCATTTTTAGTGATGATAACAAGTTAAAGATCAATGCAGTTTGAGTAACCTTCAATGCAATTATATCTCACCCTTTGTTTATGAGGAAGAGTTCCATTTATTAGGATTTTCTTTAAGCTAAAATTCTAATGTCGTAGGGATTCCACTACACTCAAACTACATAAGCATGATAAACTGCACTAATAGATGTATATCCCTTTCTATTTTTGGTATATATATATATATATGGCTTCAGGTAAATTCACCGCCAACAATTAACTGTCAACAAATTCACCTCCAACAATTCATCGTCATGACAAATTCATCTCATAGAAAATTCACCACCAATAGTTCATATCATATTGTTGGCGGTGAATTTTCCACGAGATGAATTTTTCATGGCGATGAATTTTTAGAGGTGAATTTATTGGTGGTGAATTTACCTGAAGGCATATATATATATGTCCAAAGAAAATACTTGTTTTTTTCATAGCAATTTTGTTTAAGAAAAATGCATCAGCAGAATGCTTGTGAACAAATTCAGTCATACGAGTCCAAATGCCAATTTTCATAGAGGCTACTCCTATTGTACTTGAAGTAACTTGCAAATTTTTTATGCAGTTGAAACAATCTTGGTATATGGATAGGTGAAGAATTTATAATCAAATAAATTTGTATGTTGTCATTTTTTGTTTCTAACAAATTGAGTTGTTATTTGCAGGAGCCATGCATTTAAGAGAGATACAGAAAGGGTTGTGAACGAGTTGAAGTCATTTGCTCATTGTGTGGTGGAAAAACTAGGTAAAATAGAAGAACAATCAGATAATTTTTTAGAGTCTTCTAGTCAAATCTATGATTCACTCATCACTATCGAGTCCTAGGCAGTGGTGTTGGTAGAGAAATAAAAAACTGTAGAAGATAAAATCACAAATGTCTTAGAGAAGTCCAATGCCATTTTTGAGCAATCTCATCACATAACTGATACTCAATCCAAGTTACAAGAACAATAGTTATATATGCAGAAAACCATGGATTCTAGCATGGTTAATCTTGAAAAGTCCTACACAAGCTTAGGGGAAGGCATAGGGTTTCTTCAAAAATTAACACAACAAACCCAAATGGAAATAACTGAAGTGGATGGTACTATGTCCTCCCAATTAGATAGCCTTCAAAGTAAAGTAGATGACATTGGCAATGTAGTGACTCTCTCTTTAGATATATATTTTTTAATTAAAAAGGACCAAGGTCTTGTTGCTTTTCTTCTATATTGATACCTTGATGGTCTCTCAAATTTTGTAGTAATGCATGATTCTTTGAAACGTTAGAGCTATATTTGTATTTTAATTTGTGTGTAACTATAGGCATAAGAGAGGTATTGAATTAAATTATTTAGAATATTATTAGAACATTTTCACTACTTAAATTTTCAAGACAGATCTCATGTATGGTTGAGGGTGATCAGAAATTTACTTGAGTGAGGAAGGAGAATGCTTGAACATACGTACACAAGTAGACACATGGTCTTCTTATTTTGTGATGTGGTTTATTGTAAAACCAATTTATGGATTTTATTTTACTCTAACCAAAGTATAGTTTTTGTTGTTGTTTAGACAAGTCAAGAACAATGACCTTCTTTGCATCTAGATCCACATTATCATGTAACACTCATCAAATTAGGAAACACTTTCAAAGATATTTCCCAATGAATCCTTGGAAGAACTATAGGATTCTAACTTCTTTTGATGGTTGTTATATACACACAAGTATATACATAATATACATATATGTAAATTCTTATGTATATATAGGTATATATGTACACACACATGTGCATATGCACACACACATACACATATATCCTTGTTCATTATCTTTGGAATTTTAGGATCATTTTAGGGTTGTGATGTTTATAGAGACTTTAAACTTAGTAATAGTGTAAGACATTAAAGACTTCAACTTAGTAATTTCGTACATAATGCTCACATCTCTTGTGTTTGTCTTGATTGCAGATGATTTAAGTTTTTCTATAGTTGTTCATATATATGTTGATCACAACATAGGTTTGCATGAGTTGGTTGTGTGGTTCTAGCCATACATGATGCTAGCGATGTGGTCATGGAGTTCAACAAGATCCTCAAATACATTGGCTATGATTTTCTCCCAAGCATTACTTTCATCATTTTTGTCATTTCATGGCTTGTCTTACGCATCATTTATTTTCCTATCTGGGTCATTTGGAGCACAAGGTAAGCTTTCATTTTTTGCAATTTTCTATTTTATAATCTCTCACATACAGTGTTAAGGAAAATGGTAGCTTTAAGTAACCTAAGAAATGACCATTAGAGCATACATAATTGTGGTGGGGGGACAATAGTAGGGAGCGATAGGGTGTTGAAATACATATAGCACTTGAAAAAATAGTTATAAAATGATGTATAGGCTTCAAAGGAATAGATTTGTGACAAAAATCATGGTTCTTTAAAATGAACATAGCCACAAGGCTCCAATCAACAAACTCACCCACACCAATAATAAAATTCGTTCAAATGTATGTAATAGCATACATTTGAATGAATTTTTTATTTTATAAAAAACTACAATTTTCATCGCAATTTCGACGAACCTAAACTGACGAAACAATAAAACCTCCAATGAAGTTGCTATACATGCGACGATATTTTTGTCACAATTTTAACGTACCTAAATCGATGAACCACTAAAACCTCCGAAAAAGTTGCTATACATGTGATGAACGTTTGGTGATTGTGTGACGAACCTTTAGTGATTGTTCATCAAAATTGCAATGAAGTTTGTGTCAATTTTTCGACGAACACCAATTCCATTTTATGTGGCGATAACCGATGATGTTGGGTCATGGTTTCAATGTATAAAAGTTTATAATGAAAGTGACAAAAAACTAGCGACAAAATTTATATGATTGTTTCGTCTGTATTTCGACAATATTTTGTCGAAATACCAACGGACATTCGTCAGAATTTGGAGTCAAATACAGTAGTGTCTAGAAAAAATATCCCTTAGAGGAGGATCACAAGGTTAATTCATTAGAGGATGACCATCACACCATAAATCTTCCCAAAACAATATTTGGTTACCATCACCAAGCAACCATTTGGCACCATTTTTAACTAAACATCTACAAGGAACAATATTCTTCCAAAGGAAAGAGCCTTCAGGAATAAACTCTTCATGAAGGAAATCCCACTCTCTCCTAAGCACAGATAAATACTTTTTTCTTAATAAGGAAGACCATCTAGCTTCTCCACAAAGGAGCCTCCAAATATTATTTTATAAAAGAGCATTATTGAGGGATCTAATGCTTCTCAAACCAAGTCCACCCCACTTCAGTTTACAAACTTGATCCCAAGCAATGAGTGGGATTTTTTATTTTTCCTCAATACTGGACCATAAAATGCCTCATTATATATTCCATCTTATCTTCATACTTCATCGATATCTTAAACATACTTAAAGCATAAAGGGGAAGACTCTGCAAGGTTGAAGAGATGATTTTCACTTTACTAGCTTGGCTGAGAAGAGTACCCTTCTATCTTGCAAGTTTCTTATTAATTTTTTCCAAAAGGATTAGCTAGAACAAGCCAGGAGTCTTAGAAACACATAATAGAAGACCCAAATAAATGGTAGGAAAGCCTCCCAAATTAAAATACAAAATTCTTACTAGCTTCATTTAGAGACACTCTAAAGTGTTGAGAAAGAAGAGACAACTCTCAAGAAAATTCACACGTTGACTAGAAGCTTTCTCATAACCATAAAAAAAAACTTGAATAGCCTTTATTTCTCTAACTTAGGATTCATCAGCAAACCGTTGATGTGAGAGAGGAGAGCAAAGAGAAGAAGGTTTAAGGCCTCATAAAGACCCATTCAACAATGCCTTTTGGATGCTCCACCCAAGAACTTTCACCATTAAAATAAAAAGAAGAGGGAAGATAGGTTCCCTTTGTCTAATTCCCCTTGAGCTACGAAGAAATGGGGGATGGAGAACCATTAACCAACACAGTAAAGCAAGGTGTAGAAATGAGTTGTTCCACAATTTGTAGAAGTCTTTAATAAAAACCAAAATGAGACAAAACCCTAAGAAGGAACCTCTAGTTGACCCTATCATAGGGTTTTAGAAGATCCAATTTGAGGAAAAAACCCGCCTTTTTGTTAGAAGACAAAGAATGAGCAACCTCCTACAACATGATAATAGAATCAAGGATTTGGTGACATAAAAAAAAGCACTTTTATTCTTATAAATAAGAAGATGTAATATCATTTTAATCCTCATGGCTAGAACTTTTGAAAAGATTTTGTAAATTGAATTGCATAAACTTATAGTCCTAAAGTCCCCAAAGAATCAATACCAGGAGACTTCAGAATGAGAATAATAAAAGTAGAATTTAGATCTCTACGAAAATTTTTGTACCCAAAGCATTCCATCATTGCACTGATCACATCTCTAGCAACAACATCCCAACAAGCATGGAAAAACAAGATTGGAAAACCATTGAGACTTGGTGCTTTAATTTCCCTCGAAGGAAAAAATTTCCTTCTCAATTTCATCAGCAGATGGAATGGCCACAAGATTATTATTAATCTCCTCCAATAAAATATTAGGAATAACTTCAAGGTTCCTATCCATCACAGGTTGATCCAACACAACATCATATTTTAACAAGTTCGAAGAAAACCAGCAACAAAAATTGAAATATCACCATCATTGATCAGTAAAGAACCATCGACAGAGATAAAAGAAATAATATTGGAAAATTTATTCTTGAGAGAAATAAGATGAATTTTTTTTGTGTTGTGATCCCCCAATTTAAGCTAGATAACCCACAAACATTGTCTCAAAAAATCCTCCTCTTTAGAGATGATATCATGAAGTTGAGAGAGAAGAGAATCTTCCTCAAGATGAAGCTCCTCAAACAAACCTTTTGATTGAATTTCAAATTGGATGGCATCTAGACACTAAGATGTTGGAAAAACAAGGACATACAACTAAGATGGGAGGGGTGAATCATTTGTCATAGAATATTAAAATTTTTAGACTTAAGTTAATCTTAGATATGATGAATGAATAATAAACCATAAAAAATCAACACATCAAAAACATAGAGAACACCAAGATTTTTTACATGGAAATCTTGTTAGGGGAAAAACCACAGTGGATGTTAGTCTACAATATTATACCCTATTAAAAGTATAATGAAAAATAATGGGAATGCACATGCATTCAGGTAGACTGCTTAGAGCTCACTGCTCAAATACAAGAGGGCTCACTGCCCAACAATACACAACAATTTGGATTAGATCCATAGGGTATGAAATGAGAAAATAGCTTCTACACAAGCCTAATTACAGTTCCAGTTAAGCACAGAAAACCTTCTTCACACTTCACTCAAACTTCTTCTCACTCTGCTCTACAGTCAAATGATTAGAACACTATTCACACATCTGCACTTTCTCTAGCATACAATCGCTCTCTTATGCACACTAACTTCACTCAAATAGTCGCTCTTATATATCTGCAACATGGAATTGCATCAACAACCTTGTCAACCAAAAAAAATATAAAACATATTTACAATGTCGACCCAAATTTACAAATAAATTTTCAATGTGGATCAAACACTGTCGGCTAATATTATGATGAGACCCAAAACAATATCCTTGAGTGCACCAATCATTCAAATTTAAATCCTCAAGCATCTACAACACATTACAACCATCATGTTGGCCAAGAACATGAAAACCCAAACATACATGAGAAAAATATTTGGCCATGAGCACACCAATCAACACGGATGTACACCAAGAATAGAGAATAATCTAGAAGCATCCAAAAACATCAATAACTAATAGAGAAGCATCCACATAAATTTTTTTTACCAGAATCACATAAACTTCAATCAAGAACACTGACAAAACCCACAAAAATACTGTTAGAACACAACTATTCATAGCATGATCAAATATTCACATGGACCTCTAAAACTTCCAGTAGATGATCTAGATAATCTCAGCAATAAACCCTTTAGTCCACAACAACTGATCTTCAATGTACATAACAAGACACCTTCATGGCCTTCATTGTCCCACTGGCAACCTACAACTCTTCCTTTAACAATTTTCTCAATATCCTCAACATATATAGCCTTCAATAAAATAATGCTAATAGTGTTGACATCAATGACAACCACATATTAGCAACACAACCACAACATCCAACAATCTCCCCCTTTGGCATTGATGGTAACACATGATTCGAAAAACACCATCAACACAACTCTCAATTAGCACTTACTCCCCCTTAGATTTTGACTCTTCTTCCTTAACCTCTTCTACATGATCTCCCCACAAGGCTCTTCTCCCTAGATAAGCAATAGTTTTTCACATGAATCTTCTCCCCCTTTGACATCAATAACAAAGATAAGCATTATCTTCCCACATACAAGCTCTGAACCACATATTTGCACATCTGACTACTCCCCCTGAGTAGCATCCCCATAAACATCAATCCGGATTAGGAAATATCTATGAAGCACATAGACTGATGTAGATGAATGCATCTCTAGTTCATATCAGGAGGGGTAATCACCCTTAGCATCCCTTTGAGATACTCAAAAGTATCTTTCAGAAACGGCTTAGTGAAAATGTCTACAATCTATTCTTTGGTAGGAACATACTCCAGTCTGACTTCTTTCTCATTCACTTTATCCCTCAAGAAGTGAAATTTGATTGATAAATGCTTGGTCCTGGAGTGTAGCACCAGATTCTTTGATATGTTAATTGCACTTGAGTTGTCACAATATATGGAAATAGGTTCATCATATACTATTTTGATATCTTTCAACATTTATTTCATCCACATCACTTTAGTACAGTTATTTGCAACAACAATATACTCTGCCTCAGCAATAGATAGAGAAATGGAATTCTGCTTTTTGCCCAACCAAGACACCAGCTTCTTCCCTAGGAAGAAGGCACCACCACTAGTACTCTTCCTATAATCAATATCTCATGCCTAATCCACATCAGTATATGCATTCAAAGTAAGATCATCATCCTTAGGATACCAAAGTCCAAAATCAACTATTCCTTTTAGATATCTAAAGATTCTCTTTACAACAATCACATGTAATTCTTTCGGATTAGCCTAAAATCTAGCAACCATACATACAACATTCATAATGTCTAGTCTGGTATGAGTTAAGTAGAGCAATCCACCAATCATTGACATGTATCTTGTTTGATTTTCCTTAGGAGAATCATCATTCTATGTTAACTTGCATCTGGTTACCATGGGAGTGCCAACAGGCTTTGAGTCTTCCATGCCAAATTTCTTCAGCAACTCTCTCACATATTTGGACTGAGATATGAAGATCCCCTTATCTAACTGAGTAACTTGCAATCCCATAAAGAACTTCATCTCTCCAATCATACTCATCTCAAATTCATTCTTCATTTCATTAGAAAACTTCATACATAGATTATCATCTCCTCCAAAAATGATGTCATCAACAAAGACCTCAATAATTAACTCTTTGTCATGACCCAATTTGAAATACAAGTTTTTATCAACAGTACCTTTATTGAATCCAATCTTTAATAAGTATTTGTCAAGTCTAGCATACCAGGCTCTAGGGGATTTCTTGAGTCCATATAGGGCTTTCTTCAATTGACAAACCATGTTTTCCTTAGCAGTCAGTTGAAATCCATCTGCTTGTTCAATAAATACTTCTTCTAACTCACAATTTAGAAAAGCTGACTTCACATCCATTTGATAGACTTTATAGTTCTTATATGTAGCATAAGCAAGAAATAATCTAACAGCTTCAATTCTGGCAATAAGGGCAAAGGTTTCTTCAAAATCAATACCTTCCATTTGTGAATACCCTTTACATACCAGTCTTGCTTTATTCCAGACCACTTCACCTTGTTCATTCAACTTATTTTGAAAGACCCATTTAGTACCAATCACATTTTTATCTTTAGGTCTGGGAACAAGTATCCATGTATCATTCTTTTCAATCTACATTAGTTCTTCTTTCATAGCTTCCATCTAGTGTTCATCATTGCGAGCTTCATTGACATCTTTGGGCTCAATCTTGGAAATCAGGCAATACTCTTCTGCAATCTTTCTTCTAGTTTGCACACCTTTATTCTTGTCTCCTATAATTTGATTTTTAGAATGATTTAGCTTTACATACCTCAGAGTTTTAGGAGTCTCTCAAACTTCTAGTTCTATTCCTTCTATTGCACTTGCACTTGTCTCTGCTTCCTGACTACCTTGATTTACCAGAACAAATGGAAGTTGTTTTATTAGAATATATAGCACAATTTGAAGTTTATTTTGTGTTTGAACATTCTTCCATTTGTTTTTGTTGTCTTCATGGTCATTTGAATCATATCCACAGTATCTGGATGATTTAGCAGAATCCTCATCAACTTTGACATTTGCACTCTCAAGCATTTTTCTTAATCTTCTGTTATAGCACCTATAGGCCTTGCTTTTAGTAGAGTAACCTAGAAATATTCCTTCATCACTTCTTGCATCAAACTTTCCTATATCCTCATCTCTCTTGATAAAACACTTGCTTCCAAAGATCTTGAAATATCTAACAGTAGGCTTATAACCAAACCATAGTTCAAAAGGAGTCTTACCAAAATTTCCATTGACATTTACTCAGTTCAAAGTGTACACAACAACAATGTTGAAATAGTGCTTATAACCAAACCATAGTTAAAAATTTCCAATGACCATTGACATTTCAAAGTCAAAGTGTACACACTTACAACTTCACTCCAATAGATGTGAAGCACATTTCCTTCTATCATCATTGTTCTAGTAGCATCCAAAATTGTTATGTTCTTCCTTTCCAGAACTCCATTTTGTTGAGGGGTTCGGGGAGCAGATAACTGTCTTCTGATTCCATGCTCTTTACAAAATGAATTGAACTCCCTGGAGGTGAACTCACCACCTCTATTTGACCTTAAGCATTTTATTTTCAAACCTTTCTCATTTTTTTCCATGGACTTGAAACTTTTGAACTTTTCTAATGCTTCACATTTTTCTCTTAAGAAAGCAACCTATATCATCCTAGAATAATCATCAATAATCAGCATAAAGTAACTTTCTCCATGAAGACTTCTGACTCTGGAGGGACACATAGATCAGTATGTACCAGCTCTAGTATTCCATTTGAATGATGTTGTTTGCTCTGAAAAGAAACTCTAGTCTGTTTTCCCATCTAACATTCCTTGCAAATTCTGTTAGCAGGCTTCACTAGCTTAGGTAGATCTCTTACTACTTGAGTGGAACTTACTTTGAAAATGTTATCAAAATTCACATGAAACAACCTCCTATGCCATAACTAGCTTTCATCTACTTGAGCAATTAAACAACTTTCACTAGCAGCACTCAAGTGAAAGATATTACCTTCTGTCTTTTTACCTGAAGAAATTACTTTTCTAGATCTTCCAAGTATCTTGCATCTCCCATCTTTGAACTGAATATCATAACCCTTGTCCACCATCTGTCCAACACTTAGCAAGTTGTGCTTCAAGCCTTCAACATAAAGAACATCATCAGTGTTATGCTTACCACCAAGAAAAATAGATCCTCTGCCACGAATCACACCAACATTGTTATCTCCAAATCTTACAACCCCACCGTCATACTTCTCAAGACTTACAAATTTTCTTTTGTCACTAGTCATATGATGTGAGCAACTCCTGTCAATAAACCACTCATCTTTTTCTTCAATTCAAGTTGCAAGAGCTTTCTTAACTTTAGCAGATTCAGTAGCCACCAGACCATTTTCCTCAATAGCGAGGAACACCCATTCATATTCATTTCCATTATCTTTTTCAAACTCATCATCAATCACTCCTTCTTCAGCATAGTAACATTTCTTTTGAAATCTAGATTTGTAAGGCTTAGATCTAAGAACTCTTTCAGGACACCTTGATACAAAATGACCTATTTTAATGCAAGAAAAACATTTAATAGGAAAATTTCCTTTATACTTACCTTGTCCTCTGCCTTCTTTCTTCACAATCAATGCTTCCAATTCTTCTACTTATCTTTCTTCATCTTCAAGTTGTTTCATTTCTTCCTCATACTTGAATGAATTTCTGGAACACTCTCCTAGATCATATCTTTGCTTTTTTCTTCTGTATATAGTAGCCTTACATGTAGTTTCAGTCTCAAGAATAGATTCACCAAATTCGATCAACTCAAAGGCAACAAGTTTACCAATTAGTGTATCTCTTGTCATACTCATCAATGATCTGGTTTCTTCAATAACATGAGCCTTTTCCTTGTAAGAGGGAGGCAATGATCTGAGCACTTTAGCTACAATTTCTTCCTCATCCAAGGTACCACCGACACATCTAATAACCATCACTATTTCATTTAATCTTTGCATAAAAGAAGAAATATTTTCATCTTCACCCATTTTCAAAATTTCATACTTGTCTTTCAAACTTTGTAGCTTAGCCATCTTCACATGTACATCTCCTTCATACAAAGTTTCCAGCTTCGTCCACATCTCATGAGTTGTGTTCAGACCTATCACATTTGTCATTTATGAATTTTTTAGAGCACTCAAAAAAGCTTCCATAGCCCTGACATTATTCTCAGCCTCTTTAATCTCATCAATAGTGGAGGGACCATTCTGAGGAATAAAATATGGATTCTTTGTAATCTTCTAGAAGGGTTCTCCAATACACCTCAAATGACACTCCATCCTAGCTTTCCACAATGAGTAGTTAGTTCCATCAAATCTAGGTATGTCCTTTTTCTATGATGACATCTTAGATCACCTCAAGCTTTTAAAAATCTTCAAAGGAACCTGCTCTGATACCAATTGTTGGCAAAACAAGGACAAACAACTGAGAGGGGGGGTGAATCAGTTGTCATAGAATGTTAAAATTTTCAGACTTTACTTAACATAATCTTAGATCTGATGAATGAATAATAAACCATAAACAACTAGCACATCAAAAACATAGAGAACACCAAGATTTTTTTTATGTGGAAACCCTTTTAGGGGAAAAACCACAGTCCATGTTAGTCCACAATATAATTATACCCTGTTAAAAGTATAACGAAAAATAATAGGAATGCACATGCATTCAGGCACACTGCCTAGAGCTCACTGCTCAAATACAAAAGGGCTCACTAGCCATCAATACATAGCAATTTGGATTAGATCCACAGGGTATGAAATGAGAAAATAGCTTCTACACAAGCTTGATTACAGTTCCAGTTAAGCACATAAAACCTTCTTTACACTTCGCTCAAACTTCTTCTCACCTTGCTCTGCAGTCAAATGATTAGAACACTATTCATTTTTTTTTGTCATACATTCACTCTCTTATGCACACTAACTTCACTCAAATAGTCGCTCTTATATATCCAGAACATGGAATTACATCAACAACCTTGTCAACCAAAAAAAACATAAAACATATTTACAATATCGGCCCAAATTTACAAATAAATTTTCAATGTGGATCAAACACCGTTGGTTAATATTATGATGAGACCCAAAACAATATGCTCAAGCATTCCAATCATTCAAATTTAAATCTTCAAGCATCCGCAACACATTACAACCATCATGTTGGCCAAGAACATGAAAACCTAAACATACATGAGAAAAATATTCGACCAGGAGCACACCGATCAACACAGACATACAACAAGAATAAAGAATGATCTAGAAGCATCCAAAAACATCAAGAACTAATAGAGAAGCATTCATAGAAATAGAAATTACCAAAATCACATAAACTTCAATCTGGAACACTAACAGAACCCACAGAAATACTGTTAGAACAACTATTCATAGCACAATCAAATCTTCATGGGTGAAGCCACAATAGTGGTTTACAATTGAAATGAGGAAGGAAAACTCACAAAAAATGAATTCATGGAAAAAAACTTGATTTTAGGGGTTTGTACGAACATATTGGTTCGAACGAACCCATTAGGGGTTTGCTAGAACCTGGGTTCAGGTGAACCCTTTTAATGCTTTCCTACCAAAAATGCCAACAAAACCCTTATAAAGGGGTTCACTCGAAGTTCAAACCCTTATTCCTCATCCCTCTAAGACACAAAAAAACCCTAAATTTTGGCACTTCGCTGGTTGATGATGAAAATGGAGGAATCTTCACAAACCCAATTGGAATCAGGTAGTCCTCGGAACAAGCTATCCAATGAATATAATCTTAATATGTTTTGGTTTTATTATGTATTTTTTTTTAGTTTTATTAAACATAGGTTTTTCATTGAAAATGAAGGTCTATGTTCTGCACATGTGGAAAAATAGAAGATTATCAAAAAAAAAAATTGAAAAATATAAGTGCACCAGATATTGAAGTCCTTGATCCAACAAAAAAAATCAATTTCGATATATACAAAAAAGTTGTGTTATACTGCTGTCCGAATTGTAATTGGTTTGACTTTGAAACTTGATTAAAGAAAAAATATTGAATAAAAAACTGTCTAACCAAGTGGAAGCACTAGATATCGAGTTAAAAATCTAAATTTGAAAGAATTAGAATTTTATCCTTCATGGAAAAAAAGTTATGCATTATAATTGCATCACTTTTTAAAAATGTTTTTTTGAAAAAAACTAGTTTTGTGGGAGATGGAAAAAGAAGTGTAAAATGATTCCAAAAATTTTGAAAAATATTTTTAGAATCTAGACAAAATGTGACGAGACTCTAGTTTGCATTATCTTCAAATTCTTCATGGTTTAGCCGCTATAGCTGCCCGAATGTGAAGATTTAGTTAAAAATAATAATTTCAGTGTCTAGTTTGTCCAAAAATTGTAAACCACTATTGTGGGATCACCCTCATGCAGACCTCTGAAACTTCCGGTAGATGATCTAGATAATCTAAAAAATAAACCCTTTAGTCCACAACAACTAATCTTCAATGCATAGAAAAAAGACACCTTCATGACCTTCACTGTTCCATTGGCAACCTGCAACTCTTCCTTTAACAATTTTCTTGATATCCTCGATATATACAACCTTCAGTACAATAATGCTAATAGTGTTGACATCAATGAAAACCACATATCAGCAACACAACCACAACATCCAACATAAGAAATAAGCTTCTTATTTTTAAAAATCTACCCAAAAGCGTCCTTATTCCATCTGCTAAGATTTTTCTTGACAAAGGAAAGATTTTAGCAATTCTAAACATTGCACTTCCCTCAATGTTAACTTGCCACCAATCCCTAATGTAATCCATAAAATTGGGATGTATAAACCACATAGCTCCAAATTGAAAAATGAAATTGCTTCCTTCTACCAAGTCTATCCGCTAACAAAGAAATAGGAGAGTGGTCAGAGCCACACCTCATGATGGAAGAGAGAGAACAAGAATAATCAACAAACTAAGAGGTTGAAATGAGTGCATGATCTAGTCTCACTTGAATATTATTAGAACTAGTTCTCCTATTGGACCATGTGCACTTAGAATCCTAAAGGTCTAGATCAATAAGAGCATTATCATTAATAAAAATTCTTAGGTCCTGTTGACTGTCAGAAGAAATCTGAGAGCCTCCCACCTTCTCATCATCATTTTAGGGGGTGTTAAAATCACCCATAACAAGCTAGGAGGGATCCAGAATAGATAACCTTAGAGCACCAAGCCTATCCCATAACATATTTATAGCCTTCTTGACATTGGGAGAATAATATATTGGAAATAATCTAGGAAGAATTATCTTTAAGATGAAAAATGAGTATCAACATGATTGACTTCCTAAGAAACCAAGATACCCTTCATGGTTCTAGAATTCTAGAAAGTAGCGACGCCACTAGAAGCACCCTCCAAGCTTACACCATGAAAACCACAATATTGGAATAAGAAGCTTTTAAACTTCTCCAACTTATCAATTTGCATTTTCATCTCTTGAATGAGCAAAATATCTGATTAATGATCCCGAATTAAATTCCTCAAGAGGTCATGTTTTTGTAAGTTATTTAACCCCCTGATATTCCATGAAATAATCTTCATTTACAAGCTAAGCATGTGCTCCTAGAGCACATATCAAACATGGTTTACTGAACCCCTTCAGCAATATCCTTCTTACATTCCCTTTCTCTACTTTTTTGAGAGGAAGGTCTACCTTGACCCCTACTATCTGAATCACAATCTTCTTTCTGCCTTCTTTTAGTCACACCCTTGTGGCCTTGAGGAGAAGGAACATTTTGTTTCTTCTTTCTACCTTGAACCATAGTAAAGCCTTCATCATCCTCGCATTGTAGAGGCTCTTTAGGAGCAGTCTTGACTGAGGGAGCATAAATCTCCCCAATGCCCTTAGCAAGAGAAAAGCTAGAAAGGGGAGATCAAATAGAACATAGTTTTCCCCCTCTATCTTGTTGGGAGAAGAAATATGGGGCTTTGTTAATAACTTATCCTCATCATCAACTACCCTTGGAAGAGAAGTAGAACTAGTCTCCCCCCCTCACAATAGACAGAGTCTCTTCATTAACATTTGCATTAAGCACCAGATTTGGGTTCACCTCCCCCTCATGGGCTACTTCCTCAGGAGAAGGATGAACAATTTCCTTAGCTTCCTTTAATTTCTAGACTTTAGGCCAAGGTTCCGCAGTCTTTGAAGGGAAATTCTTTGCCCAATGGCCTACTACTTTACAATTAGATCAAGAAAAGGGAAAAGATTCAAACAAAATATGATGCTTCCAACTCCCCCCTTTAGATTTCAGAAGAATGGAGTTAGGAATATTCACCATATGATCAATCATAATACAAAGTCTTGCACAAACTAGATGCCTTCTAGAGATAGTAAAAAAATCAATAGAAACCAAATGACCAAAGGAGTTTACAATGGCTTTAAAAACCTCCTCATCCTAGTGTTCCAAAGGAAAGTTTGAGAGTTTCACCCAAATTGGGGCCAAATGGAAAAAGACTTAGATAAATCCATACCTAGCTCCTAGGGTCATAGAGACAAGGTCGACCTACCAAAGAGCTAGGGCCCCTTCGAAAAAACTATTCTCAGATATTCCTCGCAAGAGAAAGAAAAGGAGAAAAATATTTTAGCCATCATAGCCACCTCCACTTGGCCTTTAAGACCCACTTCTTACAAACCCAAGACCAAACATCCTCAATGTTGAGTCGAGGCCCCAAAAATTTATTGACCAGAGAGAATTCCATCATAGAGATACTCTTCTCCACAATGGAATCTGAAACAAAAAGGATAATCTCCCTAGATTCAAAAGAAGAAATCACATGATTAGAAGAAACATTTTTACCTAAGTTTAGAGCCAAATAAATCCGACCAACATTGCTCGAGAATTGAAGTTGGACCCACATGATGATGTTTTTTCTCTAGCACGTGCTCCCTATCTCCATATTGAGGTGAAGAAAAGCTAAATTTTGCATTCGAAAGGACCCACGAATCATCCTTTCTTGACTCCTCAAAAAAATCCTAACCCATGAGCACTAGTTGCAGGATTCAAAATCAAACTCAAAAATATTGCCTCTTCTCCAATGATCTCCATATAATTTAATATTACTTTTAATGTTAAAATTAGTTTCAAACAATCTTTAATTATATTTATTATTAAAACACTTAGATAAAACTTAAAATTAAAAAAGATTCGATGACAATTTTCATATTTTTGATACACAACATATTTATACTAATAAATCTTAATTTTATTTGTTAATTTACATATTTTTTCTAATGATATGCTACTTAAATAGTGTGAAATGTCAATCTCAAAAATATGACAACTTTTTTAAAACACCATGAAATGTGAAAGAAATATATTTTTATGTTTTAATAATTATTGTTCAAAAGTACATAGAATCTTTACACTTTAACTTTATTTCCATCTTTTATTAAGTATTTATAAATAGGAGGGTAAGTTATTAGGGAGGAGTACATTCTATCCTAACTTTTCATTTTCAAAATCAATTTTGACAATATTGAAAATATTACCCAATCTTTTCTCATGAGGTAGCTCATTATATTTTAACTATTTATTCTATTCAAAAAAATATAATCAAAATTTTCAAAATCTTTTAGAAAATATTATGAAATTTGAAAGCATCATAAAATTTTGCCTCTTAATCATAATTCTTCAAAAGTACAAAGAATCTTTCTATTTTAACTTTACTCCCACTTTTTGAATATTTATACACATGAAAATAGTCTATACCCTAATAATTAAAATTAATTAGACATTCTATCCTAACCTATTAATAATACTAATATTGTAGTGGTTTATAATATCAATTTTTAACAAATTGAAAGGGTTTCTTAATATAACCTATCCATGAGATAGTTTATTAATTTAGCAATTTATTCTACTAAACAATAATGTAATTGGAATTTATATCTTATGTGGTGTGAGAATCAAATAAATTCTAATGAAGGAAAGGTTGAAATTAGACAAATAGTTTAGAAGGGTTAAATTATTTGTCATTATAAATTTCTTATACACGCACAAACTCAATGTTCATTGCCTCTTAAGAGGGTTAGTTTACTTTTAATTTAGAGAACATAGTGTTAGGATTTCTTAATTATTTTATTTTATTCAATGTGTTTTTTAGTATTTTGAGTATAAATTTAAGCATGGAAATGATAATTTTTATGTTTTGAAATGTTCTCAAGTTAAATGTGAAAATAAATACATTAATATAAATATAAATTGATTTTTTGTATGTTTATGTGTGTATTATTTAATTCTTGTTACATTAATACATACTATTATGCTTGAATATATTTTCCTTTTTCTTACTATCAAGGTAAAATGTATTGAAAATATGTTACATCATTGGTTTTGAGATAGACTACTATATATATATATATATATATATTCTAGATTATTCAAAATCTGCAAGCCTTTCGAAGGTTATTCAATTACTTTTGTTGAGAAGGAATGGTGTAAGATGATCCAAACCATCAACCAGCTTAAATATATCAATAAATTATCCTATAATCCATAAATCACTAGGTTAGTTATAACATATAAAATCATTCCATTACTCAATTAACTTTATACTAAATGAAGTTCATTGATTGTATTCTTATGATTAATTCTTAGTATATTATGTTTTTTAGAGTTCCAAATAACTCTACCTCAATACTTAACAAATGGCCTTCGAGTCCATTAATCCATAACATATCCAATAATCCCTAGCAATAACTAACCCTAATATTACTAAATTATCAATAATACATAGTATTCATATTAATTAGGCAAATAACACTCTCATTGATCACACCTATAAATTCTATGATTACTAAAAGGATCTTATATGTATATTTTAGTTCAAGTCATAAGAATTTTGTTTTATTATACATCTTGGATACACAAGGGAAAATACGCTATATTATACATATTCCATCTATGCTTTCTTAATTTATCTAAATGTATTATGCAATAAGATTAAATAATTTTTATGGCCATGGTAAATACTCTAGAACTAATATGTGTTATCTATATGAATCTTGTAATGCCCAAAACTTACCAACCCAAATACATAGCAAGGACAAGACACAAACCCCAAATTACATTCACAACACAAGCCCCACACACAAAAGTTCTATTTAAAACTAGTGGGGGAACCTAAGGGGCTAGACCTAATTCCCTAGGGGCTCATCTCGGAAGGCCTTGCCTACGTAACAATTGCGTAGAGGATCCGTAGTTCGACAACTTTGCATTCACTCCAACTCAAAACTGACTGACCAATAATAAGGCATGTCATTTAAGTTTTATTCAAAACAATTCTACCAACACTTTTGGCTAATACATGTAATGGATTGTAATAGTCAAAATATGAAAGAAACATTGATAATAATTTTGAACATATAATTCAATTAACAACTTTAAACTTGTTGATTACATTGAAATAGACGATACTAAAATACACATAACTTTCAATTTGTTTAGTCAAATTTAAAAATTTAGCATGTTTCAGAAAGGGGAAAGAATGAAGAATAAAACCCATAAATAGTATAGAATAAGGTTCAACCATGCACATGAAGTTTTCTCTGTAATACAACTCACTAGACTACCCAAAGAGAATAGTTAACAACATAACAACATAAAATCATACTCTGTGGATTGAGATTAGGAAGTATAAATATGTTGTTTGTATAATGAAAATTAAATTATAACTATGAGGGAAGAAGGTTTAATATACAATGAATTCAATATATAAAAGAAAATCAATATATAACAAGTAATATTAAATGACACCAAAGCATTCACTATTTCCATAAAAGAATATAAAATACCAATACTAACCATGCAAGACCAAATTTAATAACTATGCCAAGAAATTTATCTTGAAAATTATTCATTACTTGGTAGACAACTTGATATTTTCAATTTTATCAAACAATAACTTGGTAGACAACTAATTACCAGATTAGGTTGATGATATATTAACTAAGGCTCTTCCTAAGGATACTTTTGAGTATCTCTGAGAGAAGTTGGGGGTTATTTCCCCTCTTTTGAACTAGATGCATAAGGATATGCATTAGTCCAGTAGATCTCAAGGTTCATTCTTTGGTCTGGACTGATGTTGGTGGCTACCTCTTAGGGGGAGTAGGTAGTGGCATTATTTGTTGTTGCATTAAGGATGAGTGAGTGTTGTTATTTTGCAATAGTTGTTCATTGATACAATTTAGTGTGTGCTCCTAAGGGGGGGTATATATAGTAGTAAATGAAAGGAAGTTGCAGAGTAATATGATTAATGTCAAAGAGAGAATGTAATATAAATATTTTATCCTTTGCCATTGATGTCAAAGGGGGAAAAGAGTCATGCGAAAAAGAAGATAGTTAAAGGAGAGAGAGAGAAATGTAAGGGAGAGAGAGTCATGTGAAACAAATTAATAGTCAGTTATGTAAGGGGGAGAAAAGAGAAGAAGAGTTGGTATAGAGAAAAAGTACTAGACTAGATCTATTGTGTTTGTTGTTGATGGTTTTTCACATCATGTGTTTCCATTAATGACAAAGGGGGAGATTGTTACAAGTATAGTATTTGATGTTGTCATTGATGTCAACAATCTTTGGTGTTGTCATTGATGTCAATTGTATGAGGAGGAGTTTGTTGGAAGGATGTGTAGTTGGTATTGAGTTTGTTTTGTCTCTGATGATTCTTTGATTAGTTGTATTATGTTGTTATTAGTAAGCTATTGGTGTCAACATCTAGTGTTTCTTTGATAAGATTCTATTTATGGATGTATCGTTGATTTTCTATTTTGCACTTGGTGGTGATGAAGTGCTGAAGATGTTGAGAATATGTTTTTGGTGCTTGGTTTCCAAGTACATTTTAGAAAATTAAATAAAAATAGGAAACAATGTGTTGCAGTTGTGTTCTATGTTGTAGAGTAGTGTTTTTTTTTTCTCCACAATTCTTCTAGGTTCAATATCTACTTGTGCATTTTGGATATGTTGATTAGAGTTGTTCAAAGGTGTTGCATCCAGAACTTGGTGTGTTGGATAATTGTGTAGAGGAATTTGTGTTCACCAGTGTATGAACTGTATATTGTAGAGGTGTTTGGGAGAAATGTTCTTGCTCAACATTCCTCCATGGAATGGTTTCAATAATTGTGGTTCTAGAAGGGTGCTGATAGTGTGTGTATCTTTATTTAGATGATTTTTTTCATGGTTAGGTGCTTCAAAAGTCAATTTCTAAAGTTGTAGTGTATGGCAGAGTTGTTTGACTGTATTGGGTGTGTACATTCTTCAAGTGAAAGTTGTTGTGAAGGAATTTTCTAGTTTCTAGGGTGTTTATGGAATATTAAAGATCATTTTCAAGTTTTATGCAGTGTCCATGAATCGTCCTTGTATTTGAGGAAGTGTGTACTTAAGTGTTAATGGTGTTAACATAGGTTCGACTAACCTTGGGTGTTTACACTACTTGTGAAGTTTATTTGATGATTGTGGAAGTGTGGTGTGGTGTGTATGAGTTGATTTAGGTCCTAGCTAAGGTATGTTGTGGTCCACCTTCATTCTTTTCCACCATGGAAATGTTTTGGTGCCTACCTAATTCAAATTTTCATGGTTGAGGCACATAGCCGACCTTGGAGAATGTTCTCAAGGTTGAAGATGATATAAATGAGTGTTGAATTGTTGAGGGATCATGAGATAGATGTGAGATATGTGAATGTTGTGAAGTGAAAATTTGTAGGGTGAAAATTTGTGAAGTGCAATGCGAGCTTTCATGCATTAGATTATTGAATGTAGTGAGCAAAAGGTGTCTACAATTCTTCAATGAGACTATGAAGGTGTTAGTAATGTTGTGGTGGATTTCTCCATTACATTGAGATGGATTTCTCATTCTAACACTCTTCTCTATCTTCTTTTCTATTCTAGAAGTGAGCCTTTGGTAGTGAGACTTTCTTTCTTTTGGGTAGTGAGCCCTCTGATAATGAGCCCTATTATATTCAGTGTTGATAGTACTTTATATTGTGAGCTAATCCTCATTGTGGTTTTCCCATCTTGGGTTTTACATGTAAATCTGGTGTTTATTTGTGTATGGTGTTGATATGATTTAGTTTCTGTTATTTGCTTTCATGATAAATCATTCTAACAAATTAAGGGATAATTGGATTAATATGGATTTGAATGTTTGTGAGGGATTTGAAGTTTTAAGGTACAACTAATTCACCCCCCTCTCATTTGTCTTGTGCATTCAACATCTTCATTTTGTCATAGGGATCAAATTTTTCCTCTCTAGCTATGAAATTTAATCCTAAAGGTTTGTATCTTTGCATCAAAATATTTAGCTAATGGGGTATCTAGGGACTTAACTCAAATTACTAGAAGCACGGAAGTAGTCATGGAATCAAATGATGATGACCCTCAAATTGATGGTGATATTGGATTGTTCAAAGGCTTCCAGGAATTCATGAAGAAGTGTGTATAAGATCAAATTAGCCTTGGGAGTAATATAGATTTTAAGGATTTGTTGTCACCTTGCTAGTGTAGAATACATGGTGCTTCTCATTTAGAATTTGAATGTTTTCTCTATCAAACCATAGTAGAGGAGATAAAAAAATAGATAAACCCTTTTAATGTTAAGCCTGAAGACCAAAAAAATAAAAAATAATAGGTACTGTTGTGCCCATAGAACACGTGCCCCATTCGAACCGGGGACCCCCTCTTTCCTTTTCCCCTTCATCGAGTTAGTTTTTACTTTTTCTTGTTTTGTGTGCCCCTATTTTTGAGCTTAAGTTGGTCACATGCAATAAAGTCACCAAAGTCCTCACTGACCAAATCCACCTAGCCAAAATTTGCTAAGTCTTTTTCCTTTGCAGAAGTGCAGTTGTGGGTTTCCTTTAGCCTTTTTCCCTAGCGTTTGCCGATCCTAGCGGACCCGCATTTGCAGGTCTCCCTCCATAGGCCATCATCACTGTTCTATTGCTAGTTAGCGGCTAACCCCAGGTTTTCACCCACACCACGATTCCCGCACTTGGTTTCATTGCTTGGGTCTTCATCGAACGATTGTGCCAACTCAAGTTTTTGCAACCCCACCAATCAACTTTCCTATGTACCTTCATTAAATGTGCACCATTAGTGTGATTTTTCCTATAAATAGAAGCACTAGGGCTATCACCCTTTTCTTTTTGAAATTTTGGTGGAGAACTCGGAGCTCCCGCCTGCACATGATTCCACATTGAATTCGAGATAGATTTTGACCACATTTCCACACTGTTCCAGGTAAGGTTGCATTTAAACCCTTTTATAATACTCTTTAATAGTTAGGGTTTTCAAATGTTGAAAATTTACATAAATTAAACCCTCCTTCCCTATGGCATTTCATCAAACCCTTCACAATCTTTGGCCTTGCACGAGGGAAACTTGCCCCGACATTCAAAAAAACCTTAGCATCTGTCAAATCCACATCCTCATGCCCATGTGGAATCTAGTTCCTCTATTTTCATTCTTCATGCAGCGGATAAACCCTTGCAGCCCACACCATCACCCTTGATGTCGTTAATAAAAATTGAAAAACCTCGAAGAAATAACTAAGTCAATAAACCTTTGTAGGAATTCCCACACAAACTTCTACTTTCAAGCAGCCACCACCCTATCGCCGTTGATTAGCGGTCATACTCTAGCATCCTTCTGTGTCGTGGGATCCACCTACATTGTCACTACTAAGTGCACGAAGCCCAAAAGTTGTTAAAATTGTCGAAGTCCAAACTGTCTTGTGGGCCGCTATGTACGACTCACCGTCTTTCGACTGCCATTATTTAATAGAGAAGTTATCGCTTCCTCCTGCAATGCCGACTCCATGCCCTCCATCACCTTCTCTGAGTAGAAGATCTCCTGAGCAAAGTGCTAAGTTGAAATTGCATGCAGGAAAACCCATGTGGGCATACATTGTCGAAGGTCTGTCAGCCTATTGCCACTATTCTACATCTAAGCACCCACGTCCTCCTGCACTGTGAACCCCGTGGGAGGGTTTTCCCTTTTGACAAGTTCAAAGTCTTCCAACACGAAAACTTAAGTCTACGGGCTCATTATGGGCCCACCTATGTGGACCGCTACAAGTGAACCATCATCCCTTTGAAGTTGTTCTTTAACAGTGAGCACCTCACGGTGGCTTGATAATTTACCTTCACACTTTCCAAAATGATGAAACTCTAAGGCACAACTCATCAAATCCAAAGAACTCATGGGTTCCACTATGCAAAACTCCATATGTGGGTTGCCATTTATCAAATGCCACTACTTAATAGCTAGCCTCAATGTCTTTCCACCTCACAACGCTCGCATGTCCCAAACCTACAAGAGCATCAGAGCCTCATCAAATAACTCAAGCTGCTTCATGACCTATTTCTACATGTGCTTAATCATTCCTTACAAAATTTTCCTTTCAAACAAGTCATGTGGAATTTCTATTATAGGTGGTCATTTGCGGGATTCTATGGCCCCAACGTTGCCCTGCTCCAAGCTACTCCTAACAACTTTCACCCAGGGGAAACCTACACCCCTAGTCCTACATTTGCATAAATGATCCAAATAAGCCCCAAAAATCATACAATGATGAATTTTATGATCTTTTAAGGATGTATGAATGGATCTAACCTTGAATTTGCAAAATTAAACTAATGTTTGCCTCCTTTATATGTGAAAACACTTACTATACTTTGTGTGTGCAGGGTTTATGAAACCAACTGAGGTAACATTAGGGAATCTCATTGAGAAGACCAATAAGGGAAAGAAGCCTGCTCACATGCCAAGAGGAAAGGAATAAAAATAAAAGATGAAGTATCAGTTCCATGGGGTGGAATGCACCTCCAAGCTCACTTCCACTTGGGACACAGTGTTAGATACTGACTTGGGACATGTGAATATAGATGAATTCAAGAAAAGGGTGATGGTGAGTCGGACCATAGAGGATTCTTGAAGAATCAAGTGAAGTGGTCTTGTAAAGGCAGCCAACTTCCCTCCTACAATAATTGCCCCTAAATTGTTCATGGCTTGTCAGGAGTTCTACTACTCCAACAAAAAAATCATTGACAAAGATGGAAAAGTACTGGAAGACCTTTTTTCTAAGTCTATTGGCAAGACATTCGACATCCCGAAGTTTGAAAAAATGGAAGAGGTAGAGAAGGAATTTCCCAAGGGCATGTGGAAACAAGACCCTCTAGCATGCAAAAGAACAATCAACCAACATTGGTTGAAGGACAAGAGGGGCAGTGCCAACAAGGTACCCCAGAAACTATTCAGAGGTGATTTCTTCAAAGAGTACCATGATCTAGTTACTCTTCTAAGAAGAATAATGGGCTTGCCAACAATCACCTTCTTCAAAGAATGGATGTTCTACTTCGTAGAGGAGAAAATCCAAGGTGAGGCAAAGTTCCATTGTGCCAAGATGATCAATGACAACATGCACAATCAACTCATGGCTGTTAAGAAAACCTCTCAATTTTATATGACCTAGTATCTAGTGTACCTCCTTGTGGATAAATTATCATATAAAGGACTCTTTTGTGCAGGCCCACTAGGGACAAAGAAAGGAGAACTTATAGTTTATGACTGCTATCCTCAGCTGTAGTACATGATGTTCAAGAAAGATATAGGAGAGTAAATGATGCTTTCATTGGGCACATAATTAGACTCCTAGGAGGATATTTTAAGAGGAGAGTTTTGCACAATGCAAAGGAATTCATAAAGGGATTCAGGTATTTTTTCATCCATTTCCCAAAGTTTACCAACATCAGAGTTGAAGGGTTCTTGGGAAGACCCTACCAATTACTGCGCTACCCCAATGACTGAATAATCTTGTTGGAAATCTCTCGATAGCTACAAACTACCCACACATTGTTGAGTAACAAGCATCGAGTTGGGATTCCATATCCCCTGACCATTGGAAAAGGAATGTATTCATGTCCCGACACCCAATGTGTTGAATATTTAGATAAGGAGCTAGTAGAGTACAACTTGGACCCCCACACAAACCAAGGAAGAGTGGATCCTCATGGGAAGCTAACGAAATGGGTTGGGAAGCAATATGCCCACTAACCCCATGTTGAGGAATTTTGGTCCAATTGTAATGATGACAAGGAGGTACGAATGAGGTACTATATGAGGATGATAGCCCAGTTTGTGAATTCAATAAATCTATTCCCCATGCCTGATCAAATAGTGGAAGAAGATGACATTATTGTTGATGACAGATACAATCTCATGGCTGAACTACCCCTACCCATCATTGATTGGTATGAAGAAGAGGTCACTGACCTTGACATCCTTACCAGACCCATTGAAAATAGAACAAGGAAATGGGTAGATGAACAAGTTGTTCATCTCAAGGAGTAGGGTATAGAGTTGACATATGGTGAGCTCAAAGAAAAGCTTGAAAGTGAAACTAACAATGGCATAGCCACTGGCTCATCAGATGAAGCTCCCAAGTCCCCACCAGCCACAAGATCTAAAAAGAGGAAGGATGTGCCTGAGCGTAAGCCTAAAAAAAAGGAATATTCTAGAAAGCCAACTAAGAGGCAATCATCTAAAAGAGTAAAAAGAATGGGGACATTCATGCTTGAGATTCCTACCATTCAAGAGGAGGAACATCATGAAGAAGAAGAAGAAGAAGAATCCAAGTAACTACATTCACACCTACCACTTCCTCTGTCATTGCCACTGCCACCATCACCACTGCTCCACCTTCCGCCTCTCGAGCTTTTCCCATTTCATCTCCACCTGCCATGGACATCTCAGTCCACTAACCTCCATCTCACTGACTACCCCAATAATAACACTTGACTCCTCTTCCACTACTTCCTCATTATTGTTTTCCTCGCTCCCACCTTCGTTGCCCATGTTCTATACTCTATCACAATCTATGCCTTCAATTTTTGTGCCACCGCTTACCTTGTCACAATATTTCATGGTCTATATGCAGAATGTTCCCATTGAACTCTTTGGGGTAATCCTTGACCCCAAGGTTTAGGCTCTAATGGACCAAATTATTACTTCCCTACCTCTTCCTCCACCACCTATTGAGCCACTAAAAATGGAGGCCATGATGTAGATCTTGTAAGAGATAGAAAGAAACCAGGTAGAGTAGCATAGGGATGGTTCAAAGGAGATAGTTGATGAGCCTGAGGATTCTAATCGGGATGATTATTTTAAGCACCCAAAAGGCAGGCTAAATATAAACTTGGATAAAGTGGCTTCTAATGAGGAGAGGTCCCAAACTTCTAGAGAGGATGTTGAGGCTCTAGATGAGTGTTATGTGATAGAAACATCATATCAAGAGTCGGATGAAGAGCCACCCCAACAACACAAGGATGGGAGTAAAGAGGCTAACCCTGAGAAACACTGCTCTGAAGAAGAAAATGTAGATACTAAAATAGATGTGGAGATATTAGATGAGCCTCCACTAATTATCCAAGACATGGGCCTGATCTAAGAAGAAGAGGTACCTATAGAAAGGGAGGAAGAGAAATAGAAACAAGAAGAGAAGGTTTCCCAAGAAGAGAGCTCTGAGCCTAAAATTAGTGTCGCTATTGCATAGAAGAAAGGGTTCCCCAAAAGGAAAGAATCATTGAAGAAAACATCAGCAAAGAGAATGTGGAGATCACTAGGCCCAATGTTGAAGGGAAATCTCCACCTGAAAAAGGAACTAAGTGAAGAAGAAAAGCATGATGAAGAAGTTCCGAGTGATGAGGAAGATCAGCCTCGAAATGAGCAAGAAGAAGAAGGTGATCATGAATCACACAAGGGTCAAACTTAGATTCCTAACTGACTAGAGTAGCAGTTGAAGAAGAAATATCTTATGGTCGTAGACCCAAAAGCGAGGCTAGAGGAAATTCTAGCTAGAGAACATACAAGGAATAGAAAGGAGAAGAAGCCCAAGATCCACTCTCATATCATGGTGGGTGCTTCTAGGTCTAGAATGTTGCAGGTCACTACTCCAGTAGTCGGTGGAGGTAAAGGAATCGTAAAAGGGAAATAATACCAAATATCCATGATTAACTTGGGCCAAGTGACCCATGCATAGAAGATAAATGAGTTTCAAGGGACCATCTCCACTATCATCCAACAAATGAATAAGGACCAATCCACCAAAGAGGAGTTGAAAGAGCATGTGGTGGACTTGACCACCTATATTCAATAGTAGACATCCATGGAAGAAGAAGCTCCTGCAAAATCATCTACACCCACTCTCCTCTCCAAGGAGGAGCCGAGTAAAATGGAGAAGATGAAAAGCTGGACCAAGTCCACTATGGATTGGTTCAACTGGGTGATGTATAATGGTGACATGGGCATCTTCCATGCTGCCCAGATGTTTAATAAGTTTTGGGGTTTGTAGAAGTAGATAGAGGACATTATAAATACCTACAATAACTACTTCAAGTTATACAGGATTGCTTATCCTAAGCTCCAAAGTGTCCTCAAGCTCTCCTAGGGAATATGGGAAGAGGAGTTGGAACTACTAGAGGATGATCATTGGCTCATGGAAACATGGAAGATGGGACTAGATTACAAAAAGGAGATCCTAGAGAAGGCCCTGCATGAGCTAGAGCTTGATATTGAATGGGTTGTAGAGCACCAAACTGATAGTGAAGATTACTTGAAAAGGATGGAAGACTATGAGATTCCCACTCTAGAGTTAGATCCAAAGAGAATCAAGCCATTCTTTCATAAGAAGATGGAGCAAGGGGTTGTGGACGCATTGTCACCATATTTCATGGGTTTTGCTGCAAGGGATTTCACTCAGTTTTAGGTTATCAAGGTGACACCCAAATGCTCCAAGCACTGGGATTAGGTCACTAAGAGATCCTAGAAGATAACAGTTCAAATCCTTTAATCTGATCTCATGAAATGGGACAAACTCTAGGCACTGATTGGGAAGTTCGTGGAGTACGTTACTCTCCAAAAGAATGTTGGAAATCTAGTTATAGATGATGAGTATTTGAAAAAATAGTTGTAAAGGTTCACAGTCACTACAAGACAAAACAACTACAGTATGAAGGAAACTAGATGACAAAATAGGCTAAATGAAAAAATAGGGAAGAAGATAAAATAGTCTATTTTAAATTGTGAAATATTGGGGGTAGATGAAACCCTAATGTAAAATCAATCTGATGCACACAATGTAAATGAATCTTTTCCATTCATTTTGCTTTTGGAAAATTAATGAGAAAAGCATTATTTTGATGGTTTCTTGTGTTTTCTTATTTTGTGTGCATGATTCATTCTCCCAATATTAGATTTCAGCTTCATTGTTCTTAGTTTTAAGTTGATTCTAGTTGTTAGTTCATGTTGTTCTTTAATGGTGAAGAATGCTATGGTGTTTGATGTCTTCCTAGTGCATATTTTTTTCTTTTTATTGCTAATAAATTGTTGTGTAAAGTTAGTCTGAGCACCATTTACATTGCTGCAATTAAGTTTAGCTATTGTTCATGCTTTAATGATGAATGAATGGTTTGAAAATCTGAAAACCTTAAAATATTGCACTAGTTTCATGAGACTATAGGCTATCCTTGGTTAAGTGAAAATTAGTTTGAGGAAGTTTGTCCACTGCACCATCCTCCATTGTTATTGTTCAACATTAGTTGCAGGTCTAGGAAACTTCTCATCCCTTTTTCCTTTTTACCTTTCTTTGAAAATTGAAGTTTAGAAAAAGTTCCAGCATCACCACAAAGCTAAATCTGATGGCAAAGGAGGAGTTTTAGTTTGCTGTCCTGATCTTGTAGTAGTGATCCTTCATTCTAGAATTCCCAAAACTCCTTTTGTAGACCCAATTCCTTCCAATCTTAGTGAATCATAAATTCCCTTTGTGATTACCAGCAAATCACATCAACCAATTGAACTATTCCAAGCTTAGTCATGACCTAACACCCGAGAGACCTTGGGGTGATCTCTAAAACTTAGTTGCAGAAATTACCTTTCAAGAGAGACATTGTACTTGTGTTTTTTCTATGTTGAGAAGTGAAAAAAAACCCATCAACAGAACTAGCACTAGAAGGAGGGAAGCTAAGATAAGCTGGATTGAATTAGGTCCTTCTACCCTCAAAGGTTTCATAGAGTGCTTAGATCCACACCAAACAAGGGAGAATTTCAAGAGTTAAAGGCCCCTACTAAGGCTAAAAGAGCCAAGAAAGGGGAAGCATCAGCTTGAGCCCCATCCACTCGACCTCCATCCCCTCCATCTCCTTCCATCCATCCATCTCATTCCTCCACTTTCTCCTTACAACACTTATGTCCTCCCATTCACTCCAAACTATCTTTTCACCCTTCACTTTCCACAGCCAAGGTGTTGCCCTAGTTACAACCCCACTTCAATCCTAAGTTACTGTAGCACAACAATCATAGCCTCCACGTCCCACGATGGCTTGGCTGGGTAACAACCTGTCCCCATTGTCCTTCAATGATTACCATGACATGCCAAAGAATCTGGAGGGTTTTTGTAGCAAGTTCCACCCGCATGATCCACAAAGGATGAAAGAAGAACACATTAAAATCTTCTAAACAACATTGAAGGACATGCAGATTGAACATGAAGATGTGGCTTGTAGGATCTTCCCTTAATCATTAGGGGATGAGGCTTTCTATTGGTACATCCACCTACCAAATGGATCCATTACTTCTTGGGATCAAATGAAGAATTCCTTTCTATAGAAGTTCAAGCTTCCTATCAGCCCCACAAAATTATATGCATAGTTCATGTCCGTCAGGAGGGAATTCAATGAGCCTATTAGCTCATTTAATGAAAAATTTCATAAGGTCTTCATGAAGCTGCATCCACCTTATGTGGTTGATGATTCCTCCACTCGACTAGTGTATTATGTTGCCTTAGATAATCTTACATTTTCCTTGGTAAAAAGGATGCACCCACTGCCTGCTAGGTTTGTAGATGCATATGCAGAAGCAATCACAACAAGCACAGACTTGGGGTATCATATTGTAGGTCCACTTCCCTCCTTGGGGCTAGCTACCAACCCAACTCAAATCCAAGGGCTTACTCATGCCTTGACCCATCAGATGCCTATGCTGGACTAAGTTCCATAGCTCCTGATCATGCCACACCTAGGACAACCATTGAATCAAACACCTTCAATGCCTCATTACTTGCAGCCTTCCCAACAACAAGCTTATTCTCAACAACCTCAAGTTCCCTCATACTTGCAACGCTTTGAGTTCCCAATTGCTCAACATAACCAGCCTATCACACAACCTATATTCCTTCAGAATTCAGTGTCATAGAAGAATAATGTAGAGAAGGATCAAATTGATGAGCTAACCGAACTAGTCAAGAAGTTGTCTACAGAGATGACAAATTTGAGAAATCAAAATAACCATCTACAAGCCTCTCAAAGGGGCATCCAAGCCAACCTCAACCAGGATAATTGTGATTCTAGTGCACCTTTTGGACATAATTATGAAAGAGGATAGAATTTGGGACAAAATTTTGAAAGGAGGCCTTCACAAAGGAAAAACAAAACTTGGAACACTAGGCCAAACAATGGAGGTGTCCCTACACCCCTTGATCAATTGGGTGGTATTGATAAGTCTACAAGTGGAGTCTACTGGGCTGAGGTTGCCTTGTCAGGATGGTGCTGGATCCACAAGACAAACAAGAATTTTGAGTTGGATTGTGTAGAATTCCAAACTGTCAATTTTTTTTTTCAATTGGAAGTCTAGAATGCAACTGATGGCTTAGGCTGTAGAGAGTTGGCTCCTTCAAAGCCATATGATTCCTCAGTGTTGGTGGTCAACCAAGCTTCTTTCCCACAAAGTGAAAGCAACATGCCTAAGAAGGAGGTTGCACCCAAATATGAAAAAGGGAAGGAGGTAAGTAATGAAGGCTCCTTATCTCAACTTTTTGATTCAGTAGATAATGGTCCCATCGACAAGGAAGAACCACATGAGGATGAGGTTCAAAGGTTCCATCAAAGAGAAACCCCATACAAATTAAGGAATAGGCAATTTGGCAGTCCTTTCACTATCTCCATTCCTCCCAACAACTTCAATACTTCGCCTTACCCTAATGCCAACAACAATCCCACTTATCCCCACATGCCTACTCAGTACTTCAATAGAAATAGGAAGCCAATCAAATACAAGATCAACCCATTAGTTCTTCCGAAGGAAAATATTCTGAAGCAGAGATTGAACAAATGGGTGAATACGTAGCCAAAGAATTCAAGAAGGTTAAGTTGAGTCTTTCAGCCTATGAATTACTCAGAGTCCCAACTGTCATAAATTCCTTCTTTAGAATGCTCAATGGGACTACTCCATCAAGACCAACTCCATAGGTACCTGCGAAGAGGGTTTCATTCGATACCTCCTAAAGTGAGCCTATGATTAGGTAAATCTTGGGAAAGAAGCCTGATCAATCCCTGAATTATCAAGTAAGAAAAAAACATATCAAAGACCAAAATCAAGCACAAACCAAAGATAAGAGCAATGATAAGGAAAAGGCTCAAGTAGCCCTAGCTGATGTTCCAGTAAGGTTATTCCATGGGAAATTGGAGACCCCTCCTTTTATTAGAACACAATTATCTATTGAGAGGGGGGTGAATCAATAGATATTAAAACTTTTAGTCCTTAAAAAAATTTGCAGATTCAACCTTAAACTCAAATGTGTAGATTGAAACATGAACAAATATAGTAACCACAAGCACAAGAGAGATCAACACATAACACCAGATATACATGGAAAAACCAAGATGGGAAAAACCACAGTGACAAAATTTGCTTGAGTCTACTACTCAAATCCAACATCACAAATGAAATCTCTGTTACAAAGTTTAGGGCTATAAACCAAGGAAGCTTCAACTCCCTAATTTAGAAGCTACAACTTCAATGATGCTACTACACCCTATTTTAGGAGCTACAACTCCAAGGAGACTACAATCACCTAGTCTGAGATACAACTCAGTTCAATGAGGCTACAACCTCAACAAAATTACAAGTTCATATGTGCATACAATTAACTTCTGCTCAACCTGAAAATGCACCATTACATTCAATGAATTGTTGCACACCCTGCAACTTGCACTACTACTGCTTAAGCTTCACTCTCAATAACACTCCCCTAAATAACAAACCTAGATGATAGTTTGTGTTGTGTCTAGGTTACACACATATATGCATTCAATATATGCACTCGTAACTCTCTCTCTCTACTTCACTTCTTATAGATTACCACCCTTAAGACAATTCTATGATTGTCTTCTTTTTCTTCTCTCAACTGATCTGAAATCTCTGCCTTGAGATTCACACCACTATTCAGATCTTCTCAAATCTTCTGCTAGGGTTTCCTTCACTTGTAAACTTCACTAGCAAGCTTCATTTTCCTCGAGCCACAGACACATTTTTCTAGCTCATAATTAAGACATATGATAGGTTTTACCAAATATTTCCATATCTTGCATCGAGCATCCCATCATTTAATTCGGTTACATAGAATTTTCCTCATTCTCTCTATTGAATCCTAAAATCTAATTATGCATTCAATGCATCCTTCTGTTCATTTGATCTAATCTTGATTCTTGTCTTTGTGATCATCTGAACTATCGACCTATATATCAAATCTCATTACAATTGTTGTTGAAATAGATATAAAATTTAATTCTCATTGCCAAGTCGGTTACTAGTCGAAACCCTTATTCACACTCTTGTAGCTATTTCAGATTTCTATCTTTGAATTATTTCCATTTATCTACTATCTTGGTGCCATGATCCTATGCTTTCCGCTCACTGTTGCAACTTTAAAACACAACCATCCAATAAATGGTTGTTTAAATCTCTGTCATTGATCACATAACCATCATGATCACATAGTGCATTGTAATAACCTTAAATCATGACCATCAAATCAACCTTCTTCAAATCCTTCAATCTTGACTAATGGATCTTCTACCTTTTGATCTCCACCATTGATCATATTCATATATCGTTCACCATATGCATGGTCCACCAAGACACACGTCCAAAATTTAGTTATCCCGTGAGCTTGAAAATAGGCCCACACAAACCTTGCGGGGTTAGTGGGCTACTGCCATTTGTCATCCATGTCATTGCCACCTAATTCATAACAATGATGTGAATTATCATATTGAGTAATCATCCTTTGCCATCTGTTTATCTCCTTCACAATCTATCAATGTATCGGGTCCCACCAGATTCACTACAAGCACTGTCAAATCTTCTACATTCAATCGTTTCCATTCATCGTTATGCATACACCATCTTCCACCATCTGGTCCCACCAGACTCTTCAACAAGCATTGTTCGATCAACAAGGGATAAAATACATTGTTCCTCGCTGATCCCGCAGGTCTTGATTGGGCCCCACCAAAATTATAGCGGGGTGTGCGAGCTTCTACCATATGTTCACTGTCACATCACTTTCCACTAGCTACAACTACTACCTTCATAGGTCCCACCATGCATTGACAGTCAATATTCACCCATCTTGTATTAATCTCCACTTCTCTCTACTGACCCCATGGGACTTAGCCAAGATCCACCAAAAACTCAATGGAATGCATAGGCACTATCCAATCCTCTTGATCATAATCGTTGATCAAGCAAAGAAAAATATTTGCTTAGGACTTAGGAAATATTCAATGTGCCAAATATTTGCTTGGTTGGTAAAGCAAGGTGAAAGGGCCAATCAACCTCATGACTTCAAAGGCTTAAGTATTAACTTAAGTGACTTGCAACTGCCTTAACCAGTCAATATCAAAATAGAACTTTTGTGAACACCATGACTGTAAACTCCTACACATGTAGGGTTTTACTGATAAACCCTAACACCTGAGAGTAGAAATAAAACATGGGTGCATCCTTCACTTTCTCAACCTACACAATACCTTTCTAGAAATCTCTCAAGGAACCCAATTCAAATCTTCCATCAGATCCACTACTCACACACACATCCTTTGTCATCATTCCAATGATATCCTTTTCTATATTTTCCATTTTGACATCAATGACAATTATATGCAAAAAATCTCCCCCTTTGGCATTGATGGAAAAACTCTAACTGCTCATCTAGGTACCACTGAAGCTCTGCACTAATTTGATTATTCACACTATAACATAGCATCTCCCCCTATGACATACATCTCTTCTCTTCTCAGCGAGCTTCTATTTTGCATCACATTTCTCCCCCTTTGACATCAATGGAAAAGGGTACACTCCCCCTTAGGAAATGCTCCAATTTTGAAAAACTCTGCAACCATCAAGTTGTTAGAAATTGTAAAACAAGATTTTACATGACTTGATCATACTATTCTTAACTAGGGTTAATTAAACGATCAATGAAGCTCCCCCTAGATATATGCCCTATCACTAATGTTTAGTGATATGTAGTGGGAGAAACTACTCCCAACTTATGCCTCAATTATTCAAACTATTCTGTAGGAAGAGGCTTTGTAAATATATCATCCACTTGTTCCTTGGTAGGAGCATACTCCATGCTAACTTCCTTATCTGCAACCTTTTCTATGATGAAGTGATACTTGATTGATATATGCTTGGTTCTGGAGTGCATCACTGGATTCTTTGAGATATTAATGGCACTTGAATTGTCACAAAGAATCAAGATAGGCTCATTGTAATCTACCTTGATGTCCTTTAATGTCTTCTTCATCCATAAGACTTGAGTACAACACACAACTATTGCAACATATTTTGGTTATGTAGTAGAAAGGGTGACAAACTCTTGCTTTTACTCATCCAAGAAACTAGTTTTCTTTCCAAAAAGAAGGCTTCTCCACTAGTATTCTTTTTGTCATCCACACTTCCTACCCAATTTGCATCTGTGTATGTTGTTAAAGTGAAATCTTTGCATTTGGGATACCATAAACCATAGTCAATAATACTTTTGATGTATCTAAAGATTCTCTTGACTGCATTGACATGTGATTCTTTAGGTTCTACCTGAAACCTAGCTACCATACAAACCACTTGCATTATATCAAGCCTAGATGTAGTTAAATATAGTATACTTCCAATCATTGATCAATACAAAGTATGATTTGCATCAGGTGACTCATCTAATTTACTCAACTTGTAGCTAGTAATCATGGGAGTACTTACTGGTTTACAATCCTCCATGCAAAATTTTTAAGCATTTCTTTTGCATACTTGGTTTGTGATATAAATATACCTTTATCAGTTTGTGTAATTTACAAACCAAGAAAAAATATTAGTTCTCCTAACATGGACATTTCAAACTCATATTGCATGTTTGTAGCAAATATTTTGCACATTACATCATTGTCACCACAAAATATAATATCATCTACATATACTACAACAATGATCATTTTCTCACCTTCATATTTGAGATACAGATTGCTATCAGCACAACCTTTCTTGAATCCTTGTTATTGTAGAAATTGATCTAGTCTTGAATACCAAGCCCTTGGTGCTTGCTTCAAACCATACAATGCTTTTCTCAATTTGTAGACATAATAATCATTCTCTGATAGCTGAAAACCTTTTGGCTGCTCAATATATACTTCCTCTTCAAGGTTTCCATTTAGAAATGGAAGTTTGACATCCATTTGATATAATTTAAAACCTTTATACACAAAAAATGCAAGAAACATCCTAATATCTTCTAATCGTGCAACTAGAGAAAATGTTTCTTCAAAACCAATCCCTTCTACTTGTGCATATCCTTTGCACACTAATCTTTCTTTTTCTCTAACCACAACTCCTTCATTTAGCTTATTTCTGAACACCCATTTAGTGCCAATTACATTCTTTCTTGATGGTCGAGGAACCAATTCCCATGTTTTGTTCTTTTCAATCTGATTGAGTTCCTCTTTCGTTGCTTTTATCCATCTTTCATCTTTATTGGCTTCATCAAAGCTTTTTGGTTCAATCTGTGATAAGAGGGAAAATCTCACTTGTTCCTTGTTATTTGCAAGCCTTCTTCTAGTCTACACACATTCATTCTCATCATCAATTTTTTGATCTACAAAATGATCCTTTTGCACATATTTTGCAGGTGCTCATTCAACCACTTCTTCATTCTCTTCTTCTTGTTCTTCTTCTTCTGCTACACCTATTTCATCCTTATTTGTCTCAATTTCAAGATTATTTCTGCTAGGCTTACATTAATTTGCACTTTCATCAACCTTGACATGTGCACTCTCTACAATTCTATGCAATCTCTTATTATAACACTTATAAGCTTTTCTTTGGCTAGAATACCCCAAAAATATCCCTTTATCACATCTTGACTCAAAAATTTCTAAATCTTCATCTTCTCATTTAATATAGCATTTACTGCCAAATAATTTGAAATGCTTGACTGATGCAGGCCTACCAAACCACAATTCATATGGAATTCTACCACTGTTAAATCTTATAAGTTCTTTATCATGAATGTATACAACAGTTTGTAGTACTTCTTTCCAAAATGTGTCTGCCAAGTTTTCCTCATTCAACATGGCTCTAGCCATCTCCATCACAATCATGCTTCTTCTCTCTACCACACCATTTTGCCGTGGTGTTCTCGGAGCTGAATACTCAAATTTGATTCCATGATCTTCACAATATTCCTTGAATTCACTTGAAATAAATTATCCACCTGTCTGACTTGAGACATTTGATTCTTCTCCTAGTCTCATTTTCTACCAGCTTCTTATAATCTTTAAATGCTTCAAATTCCTCAACCTTCTCCTTCAAAAATGTGACATATTCCATTCTGGTGTAATCATCAATCAACATCATGGAATATCTTTCTCCTTGAAATGCCCTTGTCCTAATTGGACCATATAGATTAGTATGAATTATCTCCAAGGGTTTTGTAGTAGAATAATCCTTTGTAGGAAACTTGAAATTTGTTTTCTTTCCTTGTTGGCATCCATTATAGATTATATTTTTAGGCTTTACAATCTTAGGAATATTTCTAACTAGACCTTTTGAGCTTATTTTTACCAAGTTTTCAAAGTTTACATGTCCCAGTCTTTTATGCCACATCCAACTCTCATCTGCTTGGCTAATTAGACATGTTTGGTTTTCCACTTCACATAGATTATAGAGATTACTGTCAGTCCTTATCCATTGAGAAATTGTTTTACCATTCATTCTTATCTTGCAGCCTTCAGAATCAAATACAACTTTATATCCATTATCACACATTTGGCTGACACTAAGAAGATTATGTTTTAGACCTTCCACATATAGCACATCTTTAGTTTTGTTCTTCCCATCTATGCTCAGAATTCCTTTACCATGAATCTTAATAATAGTATTATCACCTAGGCTTATTGAACCTCCTTTTCTCATTTCAAGTTTAATGAATTTATTTTTATCTCCAGTCATGTGCTAGAGAAACCACTATCAATAATCCATAGATCTTGTTCCTTTGCATGCAATGTTTTTTGTGAAATCATAATCTAAGTAGATTTCTTCTTTTCCTCCTTCCATACCTTCTTAGGTTTATTTTCAACCCTTTCTTCCTTTTTCTCAAGGACCTCAGTTTTATTTTCATCTTTGGAACGTTTGTTTTTCTTCTTCTCAAAATGAGCATTTAGTCTCACAAATTTTTCTCTACAATTTCTAGCTATATGACTGAAATTATTGTAATTGAAACAAACTACATTAATATCAGCTAAAGGAGAAAATGGATTTTTTCTTATGAAATTTGTATTTCTCCTTGGAATGACTTTACACTCTATAGCCCTATGACCAAAATTGTCACAAGTATAACAATACCCATTAAAATATGATGTGTACCTAGTTATGGAATTTCCTTTGACTGGATGAGGATATCTTCTTTGTCTAGGTCTCCTTGGATAGTGAACTCTTGTGAAACCATCATTGTCTATTCTCCTAGTATTCTGCTTCTTTTGTTGATCAAGAATCGACTAGTTAACTTTCTTGTCTTCAATTGGTTCCTTCTCTTTAATAGATTTCTCAACTGTAGTTGACTTCTCTTCATCTTTATAGGATTCTTCTCTATCGGCTTTTTCTCCACTAAGGATTGATTTTTCTTCTTCTCTAAATCTTTCATAGAGCTTTGCAAAGGCATCAATAAATGAATTTTTTCCTTTTTCAAGTCCTAAGCCTAATTTTTCTTTATTAGCTAGCTTTTGTGTACTTAGCAATTCATCTAGAATATTAGTACTACCTTTTAACTTCAAACCTTTATTTATCTACTCATTAGCTTTCTCCACTTGTTTTCTTAAGGAAACTATTTATGCCTCAAGTTCTGAGCATCTATCCATCTCATATTGCAATTTAGATTTCATGACAACTTCAACTCATTTGATCTCTTCTACATGAACTTTCAGACCAACTATCACCTTATTGGATTCCTCAAGTTCATGAGTTAATCTGTCAGTCTCCTTTTGATCATTCTTTTTCAGTTTCTTGTTTTCTCTCTTAAGATCATCATATTTATCTCTTATTTCATCAAGATATTCAAGAGAACTAATTAATTCTCCTTCAAGATCAACAACTGCCTCCTCTTTTTCTTCATGTGAATCCTCAATTTGTGCATCTTCCTGATCCTCACTTTCTTTAGCCATAAATGTAAATCCTCTTCTATCTTCTCTCATTACAAGGACATGATCTTTGTCCTCTTCTGAACTATCACTAGCATTAGATGCTTCACTTTCTTCATTGATGTACAAACTCTTTTTCTTCTTTCCAGAATTCTTCCTTTTAGGGTAAAAATATTTCTTCCTTTTACTATCTCCTTGTTTATAGTTATCCACTTTATCATATGGACATTTAGAAGAAAAATGACCTATTCTTCCACAATTAAGAAACTTGAAAGGGAGCTTACCTTTATACTTTCTGGATCCTCTCCTTAGTCTATTTATGAAGTTTGCTTCTTCCTCGTCGATTTCTTCATAATTAGATGCAATGACAAAAACTTTTTCTTTCTTATTAGCTTCATCTTTGACAACCTTAAATGCAGCTTCTCTCCTGGATGATTCAACTTCCGACATTCTCACCTCATATGCAGTAATTATGCCATGCATGTCATCAAGAGTGAGTTTACCAATTTCTCTTCCTTCTTCAATAACAAAAATCTTGGAGTCATATCTAGTTGTCATAGACATGTGAACTTTCAACACAACATCTTCTTCTTTTAGATCTACACCATATCCTTTAATGACATTCACCACATCATCAAATCTATGAAGATAGTCTACAATCTTCTCTTCTTTATTCATCTTTAAGCCTTCAAATTTTTCTCTCAACACTTGTAACTCTGCCAACTTCACTTTGGTGTTACCTTCATAGATCTTCAAATTTTCCCAGACATCATAGACAGTTTTACACTGCATAAGTTTTTTATGCACAAAATTAGACAAATTATTCATAATGATAAACCAAGATTTCTTATTGTCCTCATGAATTTTCTTTCATGCAAGATCAGTAGGAATAGTAGTAGGAATAGTATATTGGGTTTCAACAGATGCCCAAACTTCAGTTCCAAGAGAAACTAAGTATCCTTCCATTTATGAGCTCTACTTAGCATAGTTTGTTCCATCAAACCTAGGTGGATTGTTTAAACCTTCCTAAAATGCCATTATGTTCACCTATCCAAGATCTACCTAAGCTGATTAACCTTCTCCTAGGGAACCTAGGGCTTTGATACCAATTGTTAGAACAAAATGATCTATTGAGAGGGGATGAATCAGTAGATATTAAAACTTCTAGTCCTTTAAAAATTTTGCAGATTCAACCTTAAACTTAGATGTGCAGATTGAAACATGAACAAATATAGTAACCACAAGCATGGGAGAGATCAACACATAACACTAGATATATGTGGAAAACCCAAGATGGGAAAAACCATGGTGACAAAAGATGCTTGAGTCTACTGCTCAAATCTAGCATCACAAATGAAATGTTTGTTACAAAGTTTAGGGCTACAACCCAAGGAAGCTTCAACTCCCTAATTTAGAAGCTACAACTTCAAGGATGTTGTTACACCTTATTTTAGGAGCTACAACTCCAAGGAGACTACAATCACCTAGTTTGAGCTAAAACTCGGTTCAATGAGGCTAAAACCTAAAAAAAATTACAAGTTCGTATGTGCATACAATTAAGTTCTACTCAACTTGAAAATGTACTATTACATTCAATGAATTGTTGCACACCCTACAACTTACATTACTATTGTTGAAGCTGCACTCTCAGCAACACTCCCCTGAATACAAAACCTAGATGATAGCATGTGTTGTGTCTAGGTTACACACATATGTGCATTCACTATTTGCACTCGTAACTCTCTCTCTCTACTTCACTTCT
This sequence comes from Sequoia sempervirens, assembly GCA_007258455.2. Classification (NCBI taxonomy): domain Eukaryota; kingdom Viridiplantae; phylum Streptophyta; class Pinopsida; order Cupressales; family Cupressaceae; genus Sequoia; species Sequoia sempervirens. The sequence continues at coordinate 28,746 of VDFB02027936.1, read as the reverse complement.
TGCATATTACCACCCTTGAGATAATTCTATGAGTGCCTTCTTTTTCTTCTCTCAACTAATCTACAATCTCTACCTTGAGATTCACACCACCGTTAAGGTCTTCTCAAATATTTTTCTAGGGTTTCCTTCACTTGCAAACTTCACCAACAAGCTTCCTTTTCCTTGAACCACACATACAGATGTACAACTCATTATTAAGACATCTGATAGGGTTTACTAGATATCACCATAACTTGCATCAAGTAGCCCAAAATTTAATTCGATTACAAACAATTTTCCTCATTCTCTCTATCAAATCCTAAAATATAATTATGCATTTAATGCATCCTTCTGTTCATTCAATCTAATCTTGATTCTTGTCTCTACGATCATCTGAACTGCCGCCCTATGCATCAAATATCATTACAATTGTTGCTGAAATAGATAGAGCATTTAATTCTCATTGCCAAGACAGTTACCAGTAGAAACCCTTATTCACACTGTTGCAACTTTAAAACACAACCATCTAATAAACAGTTGTTTAAATCTCTGTCATTGATCACATAACCATCGTGATCACATAGTGCATCACAATAACCTTAAATCATGACCATTGGATCAACCTTCTTCAAATCCTTCAATCTTAACTGATGTATCTTCTACCTTTTGATCTCCACCATTGATCATATTCATATACCTTTCACCATACGTGAGGTCCACCAAGAAACATGTCCAAAATCTGTTGATCCCATGAGCTTGAAAACATTCCCACACAAACCTTGTGGGGTTAGCGAGATACTTCCATTTGTCATCCACATCATAACCACCTAATTCACAACAACGATGCAAATTATCATATCAAGTAATCAAGTAATCTCTTTCATTTATCAGTATGCATACGTCATATTCCACCATCTGGTCCCACTAAAATCTTCAACAAGCACCATCTGATCAACAAGGGATAAACTACATCATTCCCTACTGATCCCACAGGTCTTCATCAGGCCCCACCAGAATTCTAGCAAGTTGCTCGAGCTTCTGCCATCTATCCACCAGGACATCACTTTCCACTAGCTACAATTGCTACCTTCATAGGTCCCATCATGCATTGATGGTCAATATCCACCCATCATGGATTAATCTCCACCTCTCTCTACTAGCCCCATGGGACTTAGCCGAGATCCATAAAAAAATCAACGGAATGCATGGGCACTGTCCAATCTTCTTGATTGCAACCATTGATCAAGTGAAGACAAATATTGTCTTGGGACTTAGGAAATATTCAACATGCCAAATATTTGCTCGGTCGGTAAAGTAAGGTGAAAGGGTCGGTCACCCTCACGAATTCAAAGGCTTAAGTATTAACTTAAGAAACTGAAAACTTCCTTGACCATTCAACGTCAAAATAGAACTTTTGTGAATTTCATGACTATAAACTCCTACACATGTAGGATTTTACTAATAAATCCTCACACCTGAGAATAGAAATAAAACAATTTTGGGCACATCCTTCACTTTCTTGACCCACATAATACCTTTCTGGAAAGCTCTTGAGAAACCCAATTCAAATCTTCCACTGGATCCACACTCACACTCATCCTTTGTCATCATGCCAATGATCTCCTTTGCTAGATATTCCCTTTTGACATCAATGACAACTATATGCCAACATCATTCTTGACGACAATCAAAATATTTGGCAAGAATCTGCACAACTGTTTTCTTGATTTAGGAGCTTCAGCCAATGTCATGCCATTGGTGGTATGTAAAGCCTTAGGAATAACTCCTACCCCTTCGAGATAACTCTTGGATAAGATGGAGGTAAACATAGTGGGAGAATTGAACATAATTCCCATGCAAATTGTGGTGGATCCAAGAGTCCAACAAGTTATAGATATTCAGGTTGTCGACATCCTAGATACCTACAAAATCATACTAGGAAGGGAATTCACTTGAGCCTTGAATGGTTATGCTGAACTAGACTATTCCCACCTATGGCTGCCCTGGAAGGGACTGCCTAATCAGATTCACATTCATCAAGAGCCCCAGATGAAGTTCATGATTACTGAGTACAATAGTACAAATGAGGAGTTGTTTGTAGAAATAGAGCTGGGCAATTACTATCCTGTTGCTTGCTAGGATGATGAGGAAAGTGCAAAGGAATTCCTCATGTTCTGTGATGCTCCCTTCAACTTGACTTCCCTCCCTAATAGCACATAACTCTTGGTCAAGTCTGATAATGAAGAACTCCAGGATGATGGTTGCCTTGGATTGTTGGATGGTTTCTAAGAGTTTATGTAGAAATGCATACAAGACCAACTTAGCCTAGGAACCAGGATGAAATTCAAAGATTTTTTGATGTTAGTTGTAAAAAAAGTTAGGAAATTATACTCCTGCCATGATCGTCAATTAGAAAATTATAGACATAGGGTATGGGATCTTATAGAAGGGTTAGGTGCATTCAATATTTAGCTGATCCCATGTATTAAAAATCAGACTGTTGATGCCTTAGCCTAGTTAGCTAGTACCCTTTAGCCCATGTCATTAACAAGCTTAAAGAAATTCACTATAGAGCTCACCTTTACCCCATCAGTTCCTAACAACGTCACCAACTTCCAAGTTTTTAATGACAACAAGCACATCCTTGATTTCATCACAAATTTTGATGTGTTTGCCACTCAAATCATTGATGAAGAAGAAACAGAGGAGACTGAGCTTGCAATAGAGGGAGTGATCAACTTGAAGACTAACACAATACCATGAGGCATGGTCCAATTAGAAAGAATCTCTGACCTGGATCAAATAAGGGACCAAGTTCAATAGACCAAGAAAGAATCAATAGACAACCAATGTGATGCTTACAACATGGGTATGACTGAAGAAGTTAGAAATGTTTTCATTGGAAAATTTTGCACCTCGAAGGAAAGAAAAGGAATTGTAGATTCCCTATGTACTTTTCATGATCTAATTTATTGGGGATATGAAGACCTAAAAACATATGATACATCAATTATCACTCATATCATTCCTCTTAAGCCAGATGTGAGACATTTTCGACAACATCAATGCCCAATCAATGCACTACTGGAACCTATTATCTTCAAAGAGGTTCAAAAGTTGCTATCCTCCTGAATCATCTTTCCCGTCAAGCACTCAACATGGGTAGCTAACTTATTTCCCATCAAAAACAAAAATGGGGAAATTAGACTGTGCGTGGACGTCAGGAATCTAAACAAAGATTCAGAGAAATACAACTATTTAGTACCGTCATTGGATGAGGTGTTGCAAATAGTTAATGGGTCTCAAATGATGCCATTTCTTGATGGCTACTCTAGATACAACCAAGTAATGGTGAAGTATGAAGATAGGCACAAAACCACATTCACCACAAAATGAGGAATTTTTTCCTATAGAAGAATGTCGTTTGGATTAATCAATACCAGTGCCACATTTCAGTGCACCATGGACATAGCCTTCAATGATATCATTGAAAAAATCATCATTATATATATGGATAATCTCATTGTGTTTTCAAAGAAAAGAGGGGACCACGTCTCTGATTTGTGAAAGGTTTTTCAAAAATGTAGAGAGTTTGGCATCTCACTAAACCCAAAGAAGTGTATCTTCAGAGTAACTGAGGAAAATTTGTTAGGGCACGTGATCTCAGAGAAAGGGATCTCCATAGATCTGGAGTGCATACAGGCTATACTGAAGATTCAGCCCCCTGGTAGCAAGAAGTAAATGAAGTCTTTCTTTGGAGAAATCAACTTCATCTAGAAGTTCATCACAAGCTTCACTAAAATAGTCAAACCCTTGAATTCCATGCTTAAACAAGATTCCAAAGTAGAATGGATGTCATAATTCAAGCAAGATTTTGAAGAAATTAAGAGGGCCATTGTGGATGCCCGAGTATTAGTCATTCTAGACTATTTAAAGCCATTCTATATCCACTCCTTCGCCTCAGATCACTCATACGCTAACATGTTAATGTAGAAGGATGATGAAGGAAATGATCATCGCATTGATTTTATGAGTGCTCTATAGAAAGATGTTGAATTGTGTTACCATAATGTTGAAAAGTAGGCCTATGCCTTGGTTCGTGGCATCAAGAAATTCTGGCACTATATTCTACATAACAAGTTGTTTGTTGTTGCACCAGATCCAGCAGATATGACCCTGCTAATGGAAAATGAGTTAGGAGAAAGAAGAGTGAAATGGGTCACACTACTACAAGAATATGACATGGAGATTCAGCCCATAAAGTTGGTCTGAGGGTAGGCCCTCACTCGCACAATAGCTGAAACAGGATGTGAGCTTATGGTGCAACAATACCACTTGGAGGATGTTTCCTTGGGTCAATGATAGAATGACATCATCTACTATCTGCTAAACAAGTGTTTGTCGTGGTTGCAAGGAGTCCAAAAGCGGGCCCTAAGATTGAAGAGTAGCAACTATATGTTGCAAGGAGCCATACTATACAAGAAAAATAATGAAGGAATCTATCTCAGGTTCCTTGGAAAAGAAGAAGCAGCCCAAGTGTTAAAGGATTTTCATGAAAAGTTCATAACTAACCACGGATCCATCCCCTCGACTGCCCATCAAATTTTGCAAGTAGGGTACTATTGGCTAGTGCTATTCAAAGATGCACACAACCATGTCAGATCTTGTCATGTCTATTAGACTACTACCACCAAAGAAAGAAATATTGTTGTCCCAGTCCAACTAGTTGTGGAGGTAAGGTCTTTTGCTCAATAGGGACTTGACTTCATTGGTGCAGTAAGCCCACCATCCTTTGTAGGGCACATGTACATTCTAACCGCTACTGATTACTACACTAGATGGACTGAAGCAATTGCATGTAGGAAATTTACAACTGAAGTAGTTACTAATTTTTTAGAAAGTTTCATTTTAAATCGCTTTGGTTGCCCGTTTGCTCTCGTTTGTGATAATGGTCCCACATTTGCTTCCCTTAAGTTTGCTAGTTGGGCCTTTGAGTACAGAATTATGCTTAAGTTTTCATCCAACTAATATCCTCAAGGGAATGGCCTAGCCAAATCCACAAACAAGAACCTACTAACTATCATACACAAATTGCTTGACAAGAATCCAAAAGAATAGCACACCCAGTTGCATTTTTGTCTATGGGAAAATCGCACTCATCATAAAGCTTCCTTGGGAAATTCCCCGTTTCAGCTCGTTTATGGCCTAGATCCTATTTTCCCAATCCACCTCAAGATACCCACACTCTAATTCATTAACACATGCTATGAGGAGGGAGAACACTAGGAAGCCCACTTGACTAAATTGCTACATTTAGAGGAAGTTCGTGACCAAGAAATGGAAAATTTCACCAAACACCAAGGTGTAGTTAAGAGATGGTTCAATAATAGAGCCAAATTAAAGGCCTTCAAAATGTATGATCTAGTACTATGTTGGGACAAGGCCCAAGAGAAGAAAGGGGGACATGACAAATTCGACAAGCTCTGGCTTGGCCCCTTTCAGATTTTTGAGATCTTAGGAGATAATGCCTTTCGTCTTAAGACCAAAACCAGAGAGGATGTCTCATTGCCTATCAACGAGCAGTACCTCAAGCATTATTTCTTTGCTTGATCTTTCCATGCTCATCCCTTTGTGTATATAGTTAGAGTAGGTTTTTTGGTTTGATGTTTTGCTTTCACTTTGCTTTCATGACTTTTTTTTTTTGCTGAGAGTATTTTATGATCTTGATGCAGTTGTTGTGTTTGGCTTGTCAGAGGGCCCACTTTGCTACCTGCTCTCGTTGGTTCCTTGTATAAGTCTTCGTTAGTTATCATGAATTTCTATTTTCCTTCATGAGGTGGGTTTCCTTACTTGAAGTCTAACTTGATTTAGGGTGGAACCCTTATTTGAATCCCTTTACATCTATCTCAGATTACACATGAAATACATCTTAAATACTCTCAATGAGCTATGCGATAGTCATCATGAAGCTTCAGAAAGTGAAAATATTAATTCTCCTCTAGTGACAACTGTGATTTCCAAACCCACGATGAGCTTTAGTGCTTATGTAGTTGAGAAAAAGACTATCAAAGTAAAATATTAAAAGAAAAGAAAAGAAAATAGAAAATAAAATGTTGAAATAGGAAACTGTGTGGGTGTGCAAGCAACTCTATCGGGGCTATGGACACCAAGATGGAAATAGAGAAATTTTCGTGGGATCATAACGAAAACTCTGTCGGGACTATGGATGCTGGACTAGTAGTGGAGCAATTTCCAAGATACTTTTGGGGTTAGATAATCTACATAGCTTGCCTTGGCTGATTGGTTTTTGACTAGTGTGGTCACTAAGGGAGGGTAATGAAACTCACTGCACACACTTTTGAGATATTTCATGACTCGATTCAACTAAGGATCTCATCCTTCTTTAAGTCCTTGGTTCATTTGAGGAAATTGGCTTCTGGTCTGCGAAACTAGAGATTCTAGGTTCTGGATGGATCCTTAACCTTGGAACGCTTGGGAGCATTCTCCTAGAAGAGTCACCATTTGTTGTCCATATAGCACACACGCCCCATTCAGACTAGGGACCCCCTCTTTCCTTTTCGCCTTCACTAGGTCATTTTTACCTTTGCCTCATTTTGCATACTCCTATGTCTGAGCTTAAGTTGGTCACATGCAATAAATTCACCAAAGTCCTCACTGAGCAAATTCACCTATCCAAAATTTGTTGTCTTTTGCCTTTGTAGAAATGTAGCTATACGTTTCCTTTAGCCTTTTTCCCCAGTGTTGGTCGAGCCTAGAAAACCCGCATTTGTGGGTCTCCCTCCATGGACTGCCATTCTTGTTCCACCACTAGTTAGTGGCTAACCCCAGGTTTCCACCCACACCACAAACCTCGCACTTGGTTTCGCTACCTGGGTCTTCACCGAATGGCCACACCAACTCAGATTTCTGCAACCCCACCAACCGACTTGCCTTTGTACCTATATTAAATGGATGCCATTAATTCCATTTTTCCTATGAATAGAAGCACTAGCGCTGTCATTTTCACCCTTTCCTTTTTGAAATTTCGATGGAGAATTAGGAGCTCCCACCCTCATGTGATTCCACATCGAATTTCAGCTAGATTTTCACCAGATTTCCACACTATTATAGGTATGGTCACATTTAAACCCTTTTAAAATGTTCTTTGATAGTTAGGGTTTTGAAATGTTGAAAATCTGCATAAATTAAACCCTACTTCCCTGCAACATTTCCTCAAACTCTTCACAATATTTGGCCCTGTGTGGGTAGCTTGCATCGATATTCAAAAAATACTTAACATCGGTCAAATCTATGTCCTCGTGCCCATGCGGAATCCCATTCCTCCATTGTCATTCTTCATGTGGTGGATAAATCCTTGTGGCCCATACAATCAACCTCATCATCCTTAAGAATAATTGAAAACCCTCGAAGAAATGACTAAGTCAATAAACCTTTGTGGGAATTCCCATGCAAACTTTTTCTTGTAGGCAGTTGCCACCCTATCGCCATTGATTAGAGACCAGACACTAGCATCCTTTTGATGGAGTAGACAGACAAAAATAACCCACAAACAAGAGAATAATTTTATTATTCAGAAAATGGAACTTTACATGAGAGGATCTCAAATCCCCAAGTTCTACAACACATGCAAGCTACAGAAAGCTACAGAATAACCCTTTTGCAATATGCGAGCTTGTCCCCAAAAAGTTACCCAAAAATTAGAAACCGCCCATAAATAGAGCTCTTTAGTTTGGAGCCAAAACAACATTCAAATTTGAGTTTAGGCAGTTTGGCGCCAAAATTACAACTTGAAGTTCAAATTTCAAAAGAACATTTGCAATTGTATCTTCTAGAAAGTGTGCCAACTTCCCGGGGCCATAACTTTTGATCCGGGCTCCGATTCACAAATTGTTTGAACCATTGGAAAGGTCTCAAAGTCAAGAACGCGTTCAAAACATTTGACAAGTTTCAGGGCCATTTAGCTCTAAGTGCCTCAAATCCAACTCAATTTTTAGGTGCAAATCTGGGAAACTAAAACTACAATATCTTTCAACCCAGGAATAGAAAATAAAAACCCGTAAATTGGGAATTTCATTATGACGAAAAGGGTATCCAAAATGTAAAAAACAAAAATTGAAAACTTGAAATTTAACTATTTTGGGTGATGCAATTGCCCTTACACATGGATGCTCCGCATCACTTCGCACATGTGGGATCCACCTTCATTGTCGCTATTGCACTGAGCCCAAAAGTTGTTAAAATCATCGAAGTCCAAACTATCTTGTGGGCCACTGTGTGCAACTCTTCATCCTTCGACTTCCATTATTTAACAGAGAAGTTACCACGTCCTCCCATAGTGTGGAATTTGTGCCCTTCATCACCTTCTCTGACTACAAGATCTATTGAGCAAAGCGCTAAGTCAAAATTGCATGCAGGCAATCCCATGCAGGAAGACATCATTGGAGGTTTTTCCACCTACTACTGCTATCTTACGTCTGAGCACCCACGTCCTCCCGCACAAAACCCCGTGGGAAGGTTTTCTCTTTTGAAAAGTTCAAATTCTACCAACATGAAAACTTAAGTCTACAGTCTCATTGCGGGCCAGCCTATGTAGACCATTACATGTGGACTGCCATCCCTTCAAAGCTATTCTTTAATGGTGAGCACCTCACGACAGCCCGATAATTTACCTCCACACTTTCCAAAATGATGAAACTCTAAGACACAACTCATCACATCCAAAGCACCCACAGTTCCGCTATGCAGAACTCTGCATGCGGGTCACCACCTAGCAAATGCGACTACTTAATAGCTAATCCCAAATGTCTTTCCACCTGATGGTGTCCACATGTCCCAAACTCGTAAGAGCATTAGAGCCTCATCAAATGACTCTAGCTGCTTCATGACCTATTTCCACAAATTCTTAATCATTCCTTAGGGAATTTTCCTTTCAAACAAGTCATACAAAATTTCTACTGCGGGTGGCTATCTGTGGGATTCCACGACCCCAACGCCACCCTACTCCAATCTGCTCCTAACGACTTTCACCCAAGGGAAACCTACACCCTTAGGCCTGCATTTGTATAAATGATCCAAATGATCCCTAAAAAGTGTACAATGATACATTTTATGATATTTTAAGGATGTATGAATGGATCTAACCTTGAATTTGCAAAATTTAATTGATGTTTTCCTCCTTTATATGTGAAAACACTTACTACACTCTATGTGTGCAAGATTTATAGAACTAGCTGAGGGAACATCAAGGAAGCCCATTGAGAAGGCCGATAAGGGAAAGAAGCCTTCTTGCACACCAAGGGGAAAGGAAGAAAAAGAACAAATAAAGTATCAATTCCATGGGGTGGAATGCACCTCCAATATTGCTTCCACTTGGAAAATAGTGTTAGATACTGACTTGGGACATGTGAATATAGATGAATTCAAGCAAAGGGTGATGATGAACTAGACCACAGAGGATTCTCGAAGAATCAAGTGAAGTGGTCTTGCAAAGGCAATCGACTTCCTTCCTACACTAATTTCCCCCTAAATTGGTCATGGCTTACCGGGAGTGCTACCACTCCAACAGAAAAATCATTGAAAAAAGATGGAAGAGTACTGGTAGACCTATCTACCAGGTCTATTGGAAAGACATTTGACATCCTGATGTTTGAAAAAATGGAAGAGGTAGAGAAGGAATTTTCCAAGGGCATGTGGAAACAAGACCCTCTAGCATGCAAAAGAATAATCAACCAAAATTGGTTGAAGGACAAGAGGGGAAGTGGCAACAAGGTACCCCGAAAACTATTCAAAAGTGATTTCATCGAAGAGTACCATGATCTGGTTACTATTCTAAGCAAAGTAATGGGCTTGCCAATGGTTTCCTTCCTCAAAGAATGGTTGTTCTACTTTGTAGAGGAGATCATCCGAGGTGAGGCCAAGTTCCACTGGGCTAAGATTGTTAGCGACAACATGCACAATCAACTCATGTCCATTAAGAAAACCTCTCAATTTTATATGACCTTGTATCTAGTATACCTCCTTATGAATAAATTCCTGTATAAAGGACTCTTCTATGCAGGCCCACTGGGGACAAAGAAAGGAGAACTTAAAGTTTATGACTGCTATCCTCAGTTGTAGTATAGGAACTTAAAGAAAGAATATAGGTGAGTAAATGATGCCTTCATTGGGCACATTATTTGACTCCTAGGAGGATATTTTGATAGGAAAAAAGGCCTTCATAAGGGGATTTGGGTATTTGTTCATCTAGTTCCCGAAGTTTACCTACATCAGAGCTGAAGGGTTCTCGTAAAAACCCTATTGGTTATTGTGCTACCACAATGACCAAATAATTTTGTTGGAAGTCTCTCGGTAGCTACAAAATTCCCACACATTATTGAGTAACAAGCATCAAGCTAGGATTCCATATCCCCTAACCTTCAGATATGGAATGTATTCCTATCCTACCACCCAATGTGTTGAATATTTAGATAAGGAGCTAGTAGAGTACAACTTGGACCCACACATAGACCGAGGAAGAGTGGATCATGATGGGAAGCTAAAGAAATAGGTTGGGAAGCAATATACCGATTGACCCCATGTCGAGGACTTCTAGGAAAATTGCAATGATGACAAGGAGGTGCAAATGAGGCACTATATGAGGATGACAACCCAATTTGTGAAGTCAGTAAATCTATTCTCGTGCCTAATCAGATAATGGAAGAACATGACAATATTATATATGATAGATACAATATTGTGGCTGAACTACCCCTACCCATCATTGATTGGAATAAATAAGAGGTCGCTAACCTCAACATTCTCACCCAACCCATTGAAAATAGAATGAGGCAATGGGTAGATGCACAAGTTGTTCAAATCAAGGAGTAGGGTGCAAAGTTGATGTATGGCGAGCTCGAAGATGAGCTTGAAAGTGAAACTAATAGTGGCATAGTCATTGGCTCATCAGAGGAAGCTCCCAAGTCCCCACCAACAACAAGATCTAAAACAGGAAGCATGCACCCGACCAAAAGCCTAAACAAAAGGTGTATTCCAGAAAGCCAACTGAGGGGAAATCGTCTAAAAGAGCAAACAGAACGGGGTCGTTCGTGCTTGAGATTCCTACCATTCAAGAGGAGGAATTCCATGAAGAAGAAGAAGAATTCAAGCAGCCACATTTACCACCTACCACTTCTGCTCCCACTACTACTTCCATCGTCACCACTCCACCTTCCACCTCTCGAGCTTTGCTCATTTTGTCTCTGCCCACTGTGGACATCTCAGTCCACCTCACCTCTACCTCATCGACTGCCCTGGTAATACCACTTGACTCCTCTTTCTAATTCCCCACTATCATTTTCCTTACTCCCACCTCCATTACCCACATTCTCTACTCTGCCACCAACTATACCTTCAATTTTTTTGCCACTGCCTATCTTGTCACAAGCTTTCATGACCTATATGCAAAATGTTCCCATTGAACTCTCTAGGGTAATCGTTGACCCCAATGTTCAGGCTCTAATGACCCAAATTTCTGCTACCCTACCTCTTCCTCTGCCACCTACCAAGCCACCAAAAATGGAGGCCACAATGCAAATCTCAGAAGAGATGGAAAGATGCCATGCAGAGCAGCATAGGGAGGCTTCAAAGGAGATATTTGATGAGCTCAAGGATTCTGATTAGGACAATTATTTTGAGCACTTGGAAGGTGAGCTAAATATAAACTTGGATAAAGTTTCTTCTAATGAGGAGAGAACCTAGAATTCTTGAGAGGATGTTAAGGCTCCAAACAAGCATTATGTGATAGAAACATCAAATCAAGAGCCAGATGAAGAGCCACCCCAACAATACAAGGATGTGAGTAAAGAGGCTAACCCTAAGAAACATCGCTTCAGAGAAGAAAAGGTAGATACTAACACATATGTGGAGATATTAGATGAGCCTTCGCTAATTGGCCAAGACAAGGGCCTGGTCTAAGAAGAAGGGGTACCTCCAAAAAGGGAGGAAGATAAAGAGAAACAAGAAGAGAGGGTTTCCTAGGAAGAGAGCTCTAAGCCTAAACTCAGTGTCGAGATTGCATAGGAAGAAGAAAGGGAACCCTAAAAGGAAAGCATCATTGAAGAAAATGTCACCAAAGAGAATTTGGAGATCATTGGGCCTAATGTTGAAGGGAAAGCCATACCTAAAAATGAATTAAGTGAAGAAGAAAAGCATGATGAAGTTCTAAGTGATGAGGAGGATCAACCTCAAAATGAGCAAGAAGAGGAAGGTGATGATGAATCACCCAAGGGTCAAACTAAGATTCCTGACTGGATGGAACAATAGTTGAAGAAGAAAGCTCCTGTGGCCGCAAGCCCAAAAGTGAGGCTAGAGGCAATTCTAGCCAGAGCACAAACAAGGACTAGAAAGGAGAAGAATCCTAAGATCTGCTCTCATATCATAGTGGATGCTTCTGTGTACAGAACATTGCAGGTCACCACTCCAATATCTTATGGAGGTACAAGAACTGTGCAAGGGAAAGAATACCAAATATCCACAATTAACTTGGTCCAAGCAACTCGCAAACAAAAGATAGATGAGTTTCAAGGGTCGATCTCCACTATCATCCAACAAATGAATAATGACCAATCCACCAAAGAGGAGTTAAAAGTGCAAGTAGTAGACTTGACTACCTATATTCAACAGTGGACATCCATGGAAGAAGAGGCTCCTATAGAATCATCTACGCTCTCTCTCCTCTCTAAGGAGGAGCTGAGTAAAATGGAGAAGATGAAAAGTTGGACCAAGTCCACTGTGGATTGGTTCAACTGGGTGATGTACAATGGTGACATGGGTATCTACCACCTATTGGAAAAGTATGCCTCAAACATCATAGGCTGAAACCTCCATTGGAGCCAAGTCGGTATGACATCCATTATGTCTGGCCGACTAGCAGATTTGTAGCATCATGTTTTGTACAGGTTGCTGTGACCTTGCAGAAGTCTTGCCGACCGATTTCACTTTGGAGTATATCGCTATGACATAGAGCAGTTGTTGTAACCTTCACTGCATGAACATCTCTGGCTAATAGGCCATTCAATCAGGCATCAGGGAGATTCTTGGTTGTTCGCTATGAGCTCTCAACAATATGGAAGTCTTGTCGACGAGGACACACTTGGAGTCATCAGGGTAGCACTAAGGGTTTGCTAAGAACTCTTAGCGATTGATAAATGTCTTGCCGACAATATGTTACATGTTATAGTCTTCGGCGTATCTTTTGGTCTATTGGTAAGAAGTCTTACCAATGTACAAAGGTCTCACCGACAGAGGTTCAAATGTTGGTCTCGGTGTAACTTAGAGATCTCGGAGTAAAGTCTTAGCGAAGGGCGTATGTCTTGGTGACTGTTGATGGCTTCAGGGTGACAATAGAGATCTCAGAGAAACCTCTTGGAAAAGGTGTTAAGTCTTGCCGACTGTTCTTTGGAGCTCAGTATAACAAATGACTTCAGTATAACCCGTGGTGACTCGGCGTGACGTCCTGGAGAAGAACGATACTCTTGCCAAATGGTAAACTCACATCTATGAGACTTTTAGACCTCGCTATGATCTCTTGGTGAAAGTGATAGGTCTCGCCGACTATTTGGTGCTTCGGTGTAACACAAGAAGGCTTGTTGAGATGTCCTGGTGAGAGTGATAGTCTTGCCAAAAGGAAAAATGAAGCCGATACAAGTTGTAAGCTCGATGAAACATCTTGGCGATAACGATAACTCTTGGTGTCATCGATATGAAGACTATGTGGCATCGGCGAGACATTATTAGTGTCTCACCGAGATGCCAACATAGTGTGAACTCTTTTGACCATTTTGACCATCCTATGTGTAATCTTGTGGACCAATAGGAGAAGCCGAATCTGAACAGTTGGAAGATTTTTCGTTGTGACAGTTCTGTGAGGAAGCTCGACAGACATGGAACAACATGGTTATACTCTGTGATTGCAGATTGTGATTGGTTGGTTGCATCGACAGGTTGCTGGGTGGTTGTATGATCAGTAAATGTATTCTAATCTATAAAGACTATAACTTGAAGGTTCTTGTACAAGATTGTTCATGGTGAATGCTGTTGTAAACAAACACCAGAAAGATAAGCCTTACATTTGTATGTAATATCCATTACTATAATACAAAGTGATTTCTCTTAGTGTGGTGGGTTTTTCTCCTGTAAGGGTTTTCCCATGTATATCTGGTGTTCATGTGTGATTTTCAAATACACTGTTTCTAATATTTACTTCATAGTGCATCTTAATTGAACTGTAATTGAAAAATTTAAAAGTATATCTGCATTCTTCCCTGAGGTATTGACGCTTGGAGAATTTTTTCCTCGTGATCTAATTTTCCTCCTTTTACAAGTGGTATCGAGCTCTAGCCATTGTGTTATCCTTGTGGGTACATTGGGTTTTTGTGTCAATTTCCGCTCGGGAGTCTTGTGGTTTTTCAATTTTTGATTATTACTGAGATGGCTAGCACGTATGGAAAGTTTGAAATAGAGAAGTTCAATGGTAGTAACTTTGAGTTGTGGAAACTCAAGATGGAGGATCTTCTAGTTGATCGTGATCAGTGGCTTGCAGTGTCTGGAACTAAACCTATAGGAATGAAGCAAGAAGATTGGGACCTTGCGATAGAAAGTCTAAGGGGTTGATAAGGTTTCATGTGTATGCACTCTTTCCCTTTCAATGTACGAAGAGAAGACCGTGATCTTTCTTGTGGGAAAGACTAGAATCTTATTTCTATCTAGGGAAGTCCTTGGTGAATAAACTATTCCTGAGGAAGAAGCTGTACTCGTTGAGTATGCAGGAAGGAGGGTCTGTAGCTGATCATTTGAACACATTCAATATGTTGATTGCTCAATTAACATCTGTTGGTGTAAAGACTGAAGAAGAGGATCGTTGTATGCTATTATTATGTTCTTTTCCAGACTCTTGGGATCATCTGGTGATGGCTATTGGTAGTACAACATCGAATTTCAAGATGGAAGATGTTGTTGGTTCTTTGCTATCAGAAGAGATGAGAAGGAAATCTTCTGAGATGAAGGGCAAGGCGGAAGCTCTTGTCACGAGGAAAGCACTGAAAGAGAGAGGCAAGAAAAAGGACAAGAAATTGAAATTGAAATCAGAGGGGAGATCAAAGTCTCCTAGAAAGAAGTCCAAGGTGAAATGTTGGAACTGTGGGCAACCTGGTCATGTTCGAAAGGATTGCAAAGAGGAGAAAAAGAAAAAGAAGATCTTTTCCGATAATGATTCTTCACTGTAGTCGATTCGATGTCTTAATTGTCGCCTTCTCATACACACATGCATCGATGATGTCCGGCTTCATTGATTCTTGTGCATCTTTCACATGACATCTCATAGAGATTGGTTCACAAAGTATGAAAAATATGATGGTGGAAAGGTGTACTTAGTGAGTTATTCAACTTGAAATTGTTGGCCATGGAAGAGTAAGAATCTAATTCCCTGGAAGAGTGAGGATTAATGATGTTATGCACATACCAAGTCTGGCTAAAAATTTATTGTCTGTCAGTAAGATTAATGATACTGAAGTACAAGTCTTGTTCTCTGGAAGTGGCTGCAAGATGACTAGAGGTGCTCGAATTGGTACCCTATACAAGTTCGATGCACATGTTGTTCAATGTAACAGTGTCTCTGGAAAGTCACTAAAAGCTGCTCATGGAGGTAAAGAGGGAACTATCCCTAATTATGTAAACTTTACAGAAGTAAAAATTCTTGTAGAGAAGACTATGCTTTGGCATCATAGGTTAGGCCACATAGGAGAAAATTTTTTAAAAACCTTGAAGAATAAAAACTTGGTTGAGGGGCTTGAAGATTGTAATCTGGAATTTGAATTCTATGAACACTGTATATATGGAAAGCAACATCATGTTTCATTTTATGACAGTCCTCATAAAACTTCTGGTTTGTTAGACTATATTCATTTGGATGTGTTTGGTCCAGTAGATGTTCCTTCTTTGTCTAAATCAAGATAATGCCGCTTCATTGATGATTAGTCAAGAAGAGAATTTGTATATTTTCAAAAGTAAATAAGTGTTCACCAATTTAAGGAATTTAAGAACCTTGTAGAAAATCAGACTAGTAGAAAAATAAAATGCTTAAGGACTGATAATGGTGGTGAATTTTGTTCTGATGAATTTGAAAGATACTCTAAAGACCATGGGATTAAAAGACACAAGACTATACCTTATACTCCACACCAGAATGGAGTTGCAGAAAGGTTCAATAGGACAGTGATGGAGAGCACGAAGTATGCTTAGTAGTGTTGGCTTTGAGGAGAAGTTCTCATCGACCGTGATCTATTGCATGTTACCTAATTACACCATTCTCCAAACTCGCTTTTGTTGAGAAAACACCCCTGGAAGTGTGGTCTCGTAAGAAGCCCCTCTCTTAGACATGGTTTTGAGTCTTTGGATATGGCGCATGGCGTATATGCAAAGGTGATGTAAAGGATCTTAAATTAGAGAACATGCTTTCAAATGTATTACTCCTTTATTGGCTATAGTGCTGGTATAAAAGGATACAAGCTTTGGAATCTTGATACGTAGAAGGTTGTATATAGCTGAAAATATTTCATGAGCTGCAAAACCTTCGACCTTGATCTCGAATCGAGACAAAAGTCTAAAAATAATAAGGATGTAGTCAGTAATTCCTCCTACAATTAGAGAGAAAGAGGAATTGAAAATTCAAATGAACCTGAAACCCAGGAGAGCCTGGGTAGTTCAAAGTTCTCAAAGAAGAACCTCACCTACCAAGCAGTGAGGTCAACCTCGAGAAAGAAACAAATCCGTGAGCAGGTGGCTGGTTATCATTGTTTTGTTCTACCCAAAACCATGCCTTGAGTTCCACCCGATGAGCCTAGGACTGTAATATTAATAGAGTATTTCAAAATGTTTGATTCAGACCTATTGGAAGTTACAAAGAAGATATGGCATCATTAGAAAAAAATGATACCTAGAGTTTGATGCCCTTGCCTGAAGGTAGAAAACCTGTGGGCTGCAAATGGTTATTTAAGAAGAAAATTGGTCTGGATGGTAGTGTGGAAAAGTACAAGGCAAGATTGGTTGCAAAGGGGTATTCCCAGGTAGAGGGGAATTGATTGCGGGGAAATTTGTAGCTAAGTTGACGTTCATTAGATTTCTTTGTCACTCAGTAGGCATATGACCTAGAGATCTAATAGGATGGATGTGAAGACAACATTTCTTCATGGTGATCTTGAAGAAGAAATCTAGATGTCCACTGAGCACTCTTCTTTGTTGAAAAGGTAAAGAAAAAACTGGTATGCAAAATTGCTAAAGAAGTCTCTATATGGGTTAAAGTAGTCACCTAGAATGTGGCACCAAAAAATTTGATACTTTGCATGTCTTGGATTTTGTGAGATCAAAATCTGGATCAATCGTGGTTTATTATAAAGTCAGTGATCGAAGTTCTTGTTATTGCTCTCTATGTTGATGATATGTTATTCATAGGCAATAGTAATGGATGATTTCTCTCATCTAAGTCTCACAAAGTTAAGTTTGAAATGAAAGATCTTGGTGCAACAAGGTATATTCGCTAGATGAAGATAACCAGGGACAAGAATAGTAGAAAAATTTGGTGGAGTCAGAGTAAGTATATCAAGACTATTCTTGAGAGATTTTGCATGAATGATTGCAAGCAACTAGTTGTTCTAGTCTTGCAGGGAACGAAGCTATCTATTGAAGACTGTCCAAAATCTCCCACTAAGATGGAGGACATGACCGCAACCATATGCTATTGTGGTTTGGGTAGTCTCATGGGCTGTAATGGTCTATACAAGGGCCAGACATTGCCCAAGCAAGTGGGAGTTTCTAGTCTTTATGGCTAACTCGAAGGACACATGGGGATAGCCAGCAAGAGAGTTTTCAAATATTTGAAGGGCACTTCCACCTTTTCTTTTCAGGTTACCATGGGAATTTGGTTGAATCATGAGGACTCTTAACTGTGGCTATGGATTCTAATTGGGCGTGGGACATTTACAAATGAGGTCCAATTAGTGGATACACATTTTCATGATGAATGGTGGTGTTATGAGTTGATGAGTAAGTAGCGTGTCAGAATACTTTGTCCACCACGGAGGCTTCAAATTACGGCAACCACCCATGCTTGTAAAGAAGTAGTTTGGTTAAAACGCTTGTGTTCCTTCTAACATTGGTTTTGGCGGTGGAAAATAACTATTTTTCTTTTCGAATGAAAGTGCAATTTTTCTAGAAAAGTGCTAATCCTACTTTCATGCCAGATGAAACATATTCATCGCAGCACTAACTTTTGTAAAAGGAGAGATATGGTTGAGGGATAGAAAAGGTCGTTGGAAAAGGTTGATACTCGAGAATGTTGCAAATGCATTGATGAAGCAGCAGCGCACAAGTTTAGTGGTGTACAATTCAATGGGCCTTAGTGCCCATGAGGGGATTTTCCTCTCAGGTTATGTTGCTTTGGAGGTGCGCCCGGTGTGATCTTTGTCAAGTGGGAGATTGTTGAAAAGCATGCCTCAAACATCACAAGTTGAAACCTCCAGTGGAGCCAAGTTGGTATGACATCCATCATGTCTGGCCGACTAGCAGATTGGTAGCATCATGTTTTGTATAGGTCGTTGTGACCTTGTAGAAGTCTTGCCAACCGCTTTCACTTTGGTGTCTATCGCTGTGACATAGAGTAGTCATTGTAACCTTTCACCACATGAAGATCTTTGGCTGAAAGGCCATTCAATCGGGCGTCGAGGAGAGTCTTGGTTGTTCGCTATGAGCTCTCAATGATATGGAAGTCTTGTCGACAGGGACACACTTGGAATCATCGGGGTAGCACTAAGGGTTTGCTAAGAACTCTTAGTGATTGATAAGTATCTCGCTGATAGTATGTTACATGTTATAGTCTTCAGTGTATCTTGTGGTCTATCGGTAAGAAGTCTTACCGATGTACAGCGTCTCAATCGGACGAAGTTCAAATTGGTCTCGGTAAACTTCTAGGAGATCTCAAAGTAAAAGTCTTTAGCCGAAAGGCGATGTATTGGTGACTATTGATGCATTTGTGGTGACAATAGAGATCTTAGAAACCCCTTGGTGAAGGTGCTAAGTCTTGAAGACTCATTCTTTGGAGCTCAAGATAACAAAATGACTCTCTTGGTATAACCCATGGTGACCTCGGCGTGAGGTCCCCGGGCAAAGAATGATACCTTACTAAATGGTAAACCTACATCTGCGAGACTTTTAGACCTTTACATGATCTCCCCGGGCGAAAAGTGATAAAGTCTCGGCCGACCTGCTTATGCTTCGTGTGACACAAGAAGGTTCGCTGAGATGTCCCAGTAAGAGCAATAGTCTTTCCGAAAGGAAAACTGAAGCCAATACAAGTTGTAAGCTCGGTGAAACCTCTTGTCCATGGAAATGACTCTTGGTGACATCGATATGAAGACTTTGTGGCATCGGCGAGACACTATTAGTGTCTCACCAAGATGCCAACACAGAACTCTTTTGACCGCTTTGACCGTCCCTATGTGTAACCGTGGACCAATAGGAGAAGTCGAATCAATAGTTGGAAGACGGCTTTTATTAGACGGTTTCAGTGGAGGATACTCGGATTTTACATGGAACAACATGGTTATACTCTGTGATTGCAAATTGTGATCGGTTGGTTGCATCGACGGGTTGTTGGGTGGTTGTATGATTGGTAAATGTATTCTAATTTGTAAAGACTGTAACTTGAAGGTTCATGTACAAGATTGTTCATGGTGAATGCTACTATAAACAGACACCAGAAACATAAGTCTAACATTTGTATGTAATCTCCATTACTGTAATACAAAGTGATTTCTCTTGGTGTGGTGGGTTTTTCTCCCGTAAGGGTTTTCCCATGTATATCTGGTGTTCATGTGTGATTTTCAAATACTCTGTTTCTACTGTCTACTTCATAGTGCATCTTAATTGAACTGTAATTGAAACATTTAAAAGTATATATGCATTCTTCCCTGAGGTATTGACATTTGGAGAATTGTTTCCGCATCTAATTTTCCTTACACCACCTTTCCTAGATGTTCAATAAGTTTTGGGGTTTGGAGAAGTAGATAGAGGACCTGATAAAGACCTACAATAACTACTTCGAGCTGTAGAGGATCACTTATCCTAAGCTCAAGAGTGTCCTCAAGCTCTCCTAGGGAATATGGGAAAAGGAATTGGAACTGCCAAAGGATGATCATTGGCTCATGGAAACATGACAGATGGGCCTAGATTATAGAAAGGAGATCCTATAGAAGGCCCTACATGAGCTAGAGCTTGATCTTGAATGGGTTGAAAAGCACCTGACTAACAATGAAGACTACCTAAAAATGATGGCATACTATGAGATGCCTGCTCTAGAGTTAGATCTAGAGAAAATTAAGCCATTCTTTCATAAGAAGATGGAGCAAGGGGTTGTGGATACATTGTCACTAGATTTCATCAATTTTTTTGCAAGGTATTTCACTCATTCTGAGCAGGTTATCAAGGTGACACCCAAATGCACCAAGCACTGGGAGCAGGTCACCGAGAGATCTAAGAAGATAACCTTTCAAATCCTTCAATTTGATCTAATGGAATGGGAAAAACTCCAGGCGATGATCGAGAAGTTTGTGGAGTATACTACTCTCAAGAAGAATGTTGTAAATCTAGTTATAGATGATGAGTATTTAAAAACATATTTGTAAAGGTTGGTAGTCACTAAAAGATAAAACAACTATAGTGTGAATGCAACTAGATAACAAAATAGGCAAAATGAAAAAATAGGGAAGAAGATAGAATAATCTATTTTAAGTTGTGAAATATTAGGGGTAGGTGAAACCCTAATGTAAAATGAATATTTTTCATTCATTTTTCTTTTGGAAAACTATAAATGGGGGCATCTTCTCATTTTTAAAGAGAGAGATGAGTTGTTGTGTAAAGGCATGTTGCAAAAAGTTAATGAGAAAAACATTATTTTGATGGTTTCTTGTGTTTTATTCTCATGTGTGCATGATTCATTCTCCTAATATTAGATTTTAGCTTCATTGTTCTTAGTTTTAAGTTGCTTTTAGTTGTTAGTTCATGTTGTGCTTTAATGGTGAAGAATGCTATGGTCTTTGATGTCTTCCTAGCTTATACTTTTTGTTGTTTATTGCTAATAAATTGTTGTGTAAATCTAGTCTGAGCATCATTTACATTCTTGCAATTAAGTTCGGCTATTTTTCATGCTTTAATGATGAATGAATGGTTTGAAAATTTGTAGACCTTAGAAGATTACACTAGTTTCATGATACAATAGGCTATCCTTGGCTAAGTGGAACTTAGTTTTAGGAAGTCTGTCCACTATAGCATCCTCCATTGTTACTGTTCAACATTAGTTGCAGGTCTAGGAAAATTCTCATCCCTTTTTCCTTTTGAACTTTCTTTGAAAACTGAAGTTTAGACAAAGTTCTAGCTTAACAACAAATCCAAATCTGATGGAAAAGGAGGAGTTTTAGCTTGTTTTCCCGAACTTGCAGCAACTGTCCTTCATTTCAAGAATTCCCAAAACTCCTTTTGTAGACCCAATTCCCTCCAAACTTAGTGAATCATAAATGCCCTTTGTGATTATCAGAAAATCACATCAACCAATTAAACTATTCCAAGCTTAGTCATGACCTCACACTCGAGAGACCTTGGTGTGATTTCTAAAACTTAGTTGCAGAAATTACCTTTCAAGAGAGACATTGCACTTATGCTTTTTCTGTGCTGAGAAGTGCAAAAACACCCATCAATAGGTACTAGAACAACAGAGTAATCCTGAGCCAAATATTGTACCAAAGGATGAAGTATGCTCCAATAATCAAAAAGGTATGCACGCAACCAAGTTCTAGACTCTACATTTCGATGGGTCTAATTCAAAGAAAGGGGTTGGTGATGGTTTTGAATTAATTAGCCCAACTAGTAAAACCTTCTTTGGAGCACATAGGCTACAATTCTATTGCATTAACAACATAGCTAAATATGAAGCATTAGTGAATGGTTTGTTAATGGCATTACGAAAGAAGCCTAAAAAATTATGAGTATTTGGTGACTCTGAGTTTGTAATAAAGTAGGTTAGGAAGCAATACTCATGCCATGATCAATGAATGACTAACTATAGGGTAGAATGTTTTGATGCCTTCAATATTCAGTTAATTCCCTAAAGCAAGAACTAGGTTGTTGATGTGTTAACTCAGGTAGCCAGTACCTTGCAGCCTCTTTCATTATCAAGATTAAATAATTTCATAGTCGAGCTTACTCCCACTCCATCTATACTAGATAACATCACCAAATTTTAGGTCTTCAAGGATGATAAGCATATACTTGATCTCATTACCAACTCTATGTTGGAAAAATGAGGACAGATAACTAAGAGGGGGGGTGAATCAGTTGTCACAGAAACTCAAGATTTTCTAACTTATCTTAACTTTAATCTCAAATATGATGAATAAGAAATTAGCCACAAGCAATTAACACATCAGAGAGACAAATAACACCAATATTTTTTACATGGAAACCTTGTTAGGGGAAAAACCACGGTGGATGTTAGTCCATAAGATTATACTCTATTAAAAGTATATTGAGAAATAATAAGGGGAATGCACATGCTTTCAAGCACACTGCCTAGAGCTCACTACTCGAATACAGAAGAGGACTCATTGTCCAATAATAAAAAAATATGGATTAGATCCACAGAGTATGAACTTAATGAATAGCTTCTACACAAGCCTGATTACAGTTCCAATTAACCACAAAAAAACCTTCGTCACTCTTCGCTCAACCTTCTTCTCTCTCTACTCTGCAATTGAATGACAGGTCATCATTCATATTTACACTTTCTCTTAGCATACATTCACACCACCATGTGTGCAAATACCTAAATTTTCTCAACCAAACACCTTCATATATCCTACATTAGATTTCATCACAAACCTTAGTTGGCTAAAAACAAAATGATATTTTTCAATGTCGAACTAAATTCTATGCAACAAATTTCCACGTAATCCACCAAGGTCAGCCACAACATAGTGGAGACCCAAATTAATATCTCCAACACAAAAATACTTTAAATAATTTCACCATGAAGATCCACAGCACGCTATCACCAACATGTCGGCCAAGAACATGGAAAACCAAACATGCACAAGAAAATATTTTCAACCACGAGCTCTCCGAGTAATGTGGACATACCACAAAGATATAAAATGATCTAAGGACATCCAAGAACACCACAAGAGAGAAAATACATCCTAAATAACCTGAGATTACTATACCCACACACAACCTTTCATTCGTGAACACCGGAGTAGAGACCCACAAAACACTGTCACCACAAGTACTAAACTTCACACCTAAATCTTAAAATTTTAGACGATGAAACATTCAAAAAATAAACCATTTAATCCACATCATCTAATATTCAATGTACAGAACAAAGCACCTTCATGATTTGCATAGTTCCACAGGGAACCTAAAACACTTCCTTTTATAATTTTCTCAATATCCTAGACACATACAACCTCTAGTACACCAAATGCTAATAGTGTTTACATCAATGACAACCACATATCAAAAACCACATCCACAACATCCAACACTCTCCCCCTTTGGCATTGATGGTGAAACACATGATGTGAAAAATAACACATCAACCCAACATACTTACTTCTCCCCGTGACTTCTCCTCTTTGAAAGATTTTTCAATAGCCATACTTCTCCCCTTTGAAATAAACATAAAGGTACAATGATCTTCCAACACACACTGAACCACATATTCAAGGCTTCATCCGACCACTCCTCGGGAGGTATAGTGTTTCACAAAAGCATCAATCTGAATTAGAATATAGCAATGAAGTTCACAGATTGATGCAAGCAAATGCATCTTTTAGTTCATATAAGGAGGGGTGATTACCCCTAGCATTCCTCTGAGATACTCAAAATTATCCTTCAGAAAAGGCTTAGTAAATATATCTGCAATTTGTTCTTTGGTAGGAACATACTCTAGTCTGACTTCTTTCTCATTTACTTTCTCTCTCAGGAAATGAAACTTGATTGATATATGTTTAGTCTTAGATTGTAGCACTAGATTCCTTGAGATATTTATTGCACTTAAGTTGTCACAGTATATGGCAATAGGCTCTTCATATGTCACCCTGATATCTTTCAGCATCTATTTCATTCATATCACTTGAGTACAATTATTAGTAGCAACAATGTATTTTGCCTCAACAATAGATAGAGAAATTGAGTTTTTCTTTTTACTTAACCAGGATACTAGCTTCTTCCCTAGGAAGAAAGCACCACAACTAGTACTTTTTTTGTCATCTACATCACCATCTCAATCTGCATCAGTATATGCACATAAAGTGAGATCATCTTTTTGATACAAAAGTTCAAAGTCGACTATTCCTTCCAGATACGTGAAAATTATCTTCACAACAATTACATGTGATTCTTTTGGATCAGCTTGAAATCTAGAAACCATACATACAACATTCATAATGTCTAGTCTAGTTTAAGTCAAGTAGAGTAATCCACTAATCATTGACCTGTATCTGGTTTGATTTTCCTTAGGAGAGTCATCATTCTGTGTCAACTTACATCTAGTCACCATGGGAGTACCAACAGGTTTGGAGTCATCCATTCCAAAAAAATTTAGTAGTTCTTTCACATATTTGAACTGAGATATGAAAATCCCCTTGTCCAACTATGTAACTTGCAATCCTAGAAAGAACTTTATTTCTCCAATCATACTCATTTCAAATTCATTCTTCATCTCATCAGCAAACTTCATACATAGATTATCATCTCCTCCAAAAATGATATCATCTTGACAAAAAATTCTATAATTAACTCCTTATCATTATCTAATTTGACGTATAAGTTGTTGTTAGTAGTACCTTTAGTGAATCCAAGCTTCAGTAGGTATTTTTCCAATCTAGCATACTAGGCTCTGGGGGCTTGCTTAACTCCATACAAATCTTTCTTCAATATGCAAACCATATATTCTTTGTCTATTAGTTGAAATCCATCTCGTTGTTCAATGTACACTTCTTCTTCTAGTTCTCCATTCAGAAATGCAGACTTTACATCCATTTGATAGACTTTATAGTTCTTGTGTGTAGCATAAGCAAGAAATAGTCTACAACTTCAATCCTAGCAACAGGGGCAAAGGTTTCTTCAAAATCTATACCTTCCATTTGAGAATACCCTTTACATACTAGTCTTGCTTTATTTTGGACCATTTCACCTTCTTCATTCAACTTGTTTCTGAATACCCATTTAGTGCCAATCACATTTTTGTCTTTAGGCCTCAGAAGCAGTATCCATATGTCATTCTTTTCAATCTGTGTTAGCTCTTCCTTCATAGCTTCCAACCAATGTTCATCTTGACAGGCTTCAGTGACATTTTTAGGTTCAATATTGGAAATCAAACAATATTCTTCTACAATTTTT
Source organism: Sequoia sempervirens (assembly GCA_007258455.2). Classification (NCBI taxonomy): domain Eukaryota; kingdom Viridiplantae; phylum Streptophyta; class Pinopsida; order Cupressales; family Cupressaceae; genus Sequoia; species Sequoia sempervirens. The sequence continues at coordinate 3,264 of VDFB02027936.1, read as the reverse complement.
CTTCTAGTTTGCACTCCTTTACTCTTGTCTCCTATAATTTTATTTTCAGAATGATTCAGCTTTATATACCTTGGAGTTTTGAGACATTCTTGAACTTCTGATTCTTCTGATCTTTCTTCTACACTAGCACTTGTTTGTGTCTCCTTAACCTAATTTGATTTATCAAACAAATTGAGGCTTCTTCACCAAAACATATGGAATAATCAAAAGTAAATTTTAGAAATTAAGTATTCTCCTTTGGCTTGTAATGTCTTCTACCAATATAACTACACCGATGATTTGACATAATTCTCATCAACTCTGACATTTGCACTCTCAACCATCTTTATCAATCTTTTGTTATAACACCGGTAGGCCTTGCTTTTAGTGGAGTAACCTAGGAAGATTCCTTCATCACTTCTTGCATCATTTTTTCCTATATCATCATCTCTTCTGATATAAAACTTGCTTCCAAAGATCTTGAAGTACTTAAAAGTAGGCTTGTGACCAAACCATAACTCATAAGGCATCTTACCAAAATTTCCATTAACATTTACCCAGTTCAAAGTATACACAACGGTGCTTACCACTTCACTCCAGTACATCTGTGACACATTTCCTTCCATCATCATTGTTCTGGAAGCATCTAGAATTGTTCTATTCTTTCTCTCTACAACTCCATTCTATTGAGGGGTTTGGGGAGTAGATAACTATCTTTTAATACCATGGTTTTCACAATAAGAATTGAAATCCTTGGAAATAAACTCACCACCTCTGTCAGATCTCAGAAACTTGATTTTTAGACCTTTCTCATTTTCTGCCATGGCCTTGAAACTTTTGAACTTCTCCAATGCTTCACATTTTTCTCTTAAAAAGGAAACCCAAATCATTCTAGAGTAATCATCAATAACCAATATAAAATACCTTTCTCCATGAATACTTCTGACTCTGGAGGGACCACAAAGGTCAGTATGTAGCAGCTCCAAAAAATTGTTTGAATGAAACTATTTTCTTTGGAAGGAGACAATAGTTTGTTTACCCATCTGACATTCATTGCAGATTATATTAGCAGGCTTCAATAACTTAGAAAAATCTCTTACTACTTGAGTAGAGCTTATCTTGATAATGTTGTCAAAGTTTACATGACACAACCTCCTATGCCACAACCAAATTTCATCTATTTGAGCAATTAAACAACTTCCATTAGTAGTATTCAGATGAAAAATATTACCTTTTGTTTGTTTTCCTATTGCAATCATATTCCTGGAACTTCCACGTATCTTGCATCTTCCATCTTTGAACTGAAGATCATATCCCTTGTGAACCATCTATCCAACACTCAACAAGTTGTGCTTCAGGCCTTCAACATAGAGAACATCATCAGTGTTATCCTTACCACCAAAAAAAATAGATCCTCTGCAATGAATCACACTAGCATTGTTATCTCCAAATCTTACAACCCCACTGTCATACTTCTCTAGACTCACAAATTTTCTTTTATCACCGGTCATATGATGTGAGCACCCACTATCAATAACCCACTCATCTTTTTCTTCAACTTGGGCTGCAAGAGCTTTCTCATCTTTAGTAGATTTAGTAGCCATAGGATTATCTTCAATGGTAGCAATGAAATCCCATTCATCTTCTTTTCCATTATCTTTATCAAACTCATCATCAGTTACTGCTTCTTTAGCAAAGTAGCATCTCTTTTGGAATCTAGACTTTTTAGGCTTAGATCTAGGAACTCTTTAAGGACATCTTAATGCAAAATGACCTATTTTACTACATGAAAAACATTTAATAGGAAATACATCTTTATACTTACCTTTTCCTTTGCCTTCTTGTCTTGTAATTAGTGCTTCCAGTTCTTTTACCTCTCTTTCTTTATCTTCAAGCTGTTTCAGTTCTTCATCATACTTGGATATATTTTTGGAACTCTCTCCTGGATTATATTTTTGTCTGTTATTTCTAGATACAGTGGCCTTGAATGCAGATTCAGCCTTTGGTGTAGATTCACCAAATTCACTTGTTTCAAAAGCAGCAAGCTTCTCGATCAACGTGTCTCTTGTTATCTTGTTTACTGATTTGAACTCTTCAATAACATGAACCTTCATTTTGTAGGAGGGAGGCAAGGATCTGAGTACTTTAGACACAATTTCATCCTCATCCACAGAACCACCAGCACCTTTAATACTCATCACTATTTCATTTACTCTTTGCATAAAGGAAGTGATATTTTCATCTTCACCCATCTTTAAATTCTCATACTTGCCTTTCAAGCTCTATAGCTTAGCCATCTTCACCTGTGCATCTCCTTCATACAAGGTTTCTAGTTTCATCCAAATCTCATGAACTATCTCTAGACCCAACACATTAGTGTTATTCCTTGCATAACCACCACACTTTGATCTGGATCAAAATGGGTCCCCCTTTCTCTTTTGGTTTCTTTGTTGTGGGTCTTTTGCCTTTCCTCTTAGGTTGCTTCAGTCTTCTGCCTCAGTTGCAATTCAGGTCTTCTCTTGAGTTTGGGATTTTCCCCCCATCTGGATTTTCCCGAATCTCACTCAAGCTCTAGCTAAGCGCTGTTGTTCAGGATTTTTCAGTCCTCGCAGAATTTCGTGTGGACCGGATTTTCCTGATTTTGTCTTCTCCTTCATGGAAATCCGTCCCGCGTAGATTTCCTCAGAATCTGTTGAAATGTGAGGAAGTATGGAGAAGTAGGGCTGGTTAGTAAATGATAATGCATTTCATGTTTCATTCATGCTTTTTTTTTAAGGTTTCGCATGTTTCTCCTTGGTTAATAGTGATCGGATTAAGTTTCTAATGGGTGTTTTCATGCTTATTCCGCTGGAATCTGCTTGGCTCAGAATTCTCCAGAATTCCTCCCTGGCTTGGGTTCTGCGGGTCAGCCTGAAACCCGAACTGTTGGTATGATCATTTTTTTGAAGATTTAATGATACCCTACTAACATAGGATTCATTTTAATGATGATTTTGATTAATTAGCTACTGTTTGTATGATCTTCTCTATTGAATATAGGATTAAATCACATACAGGATGATATTTGTTAGGGGAGCTCAATTGGGGTGCATGCTTTAGTCCAATTGGTCGTGAAAATCCGCTAAGGCAAAGGTGAGCAAGACTTTCTAGGCTCTTACTGACTGGTGGCTTGGCTCTGACTGTTTGAAATCTAAAGAATCATAATACTCCCCATTGTGCATCTTCACTCCACATAAGGTGTTATCCCCGCCAAGATGTTTTGATGAGTTCACATGAAGTCTCACC